>PVJD01004034.1:124791-147207 GCA_004026545.1 Mormoops blainvillei | reverse complement strand
CACACACACACACACACAGAGTCTTGGGACACAGTGTAGTGAATCTTGACATCAGGGCTCGGGTCTATCTTTGCAGAGTGGAGAGGTTTTCTTTCTTTTCTGGGCTCTGACATCCATTGCTTGGTATGGAGAAATCAACAGATCAGAACAAATCTGATGGCACTGCCCAAAGAAACAAGAGTGGACTTACATGAACACTTACAGGGACAACATCAATGGCACCAGCAATAAGTACAAATGCAGCACCAGCACTTAGAACCCTTCCTCAGTACTGGGATCTGAGTGGTTTATGTTTCATTGGGAGATGGCAAGGATGGGGTTACTGGTAGATTGAATACTCCTAACCCTTAGATGAGATGCCAACTCCTATACACAAGGTCTACCTCAGTACTGTATTCTATCAAGTATAAAATAATATCAGGTTCATCCAGTGAACACAACACTTACATACAAAACCTAACTGTGTAATAGTAAGAGGGGAGCCTTGTCACAAAGGCATAACATGGAGCAAAAGCACCAGGCATCCACTGAGAATGTGGAGGAGGCTGAAAATAGTTTATTTCATTGTGGTCTATCGTATGATATATGCAGGTAGACAATACTGACGTAACAATATCAAAGACATATCTTAGGCTTCTCTCTATATCAATGTTAAGAAATTGGTAGAGAGGAAAAAGAATCCACCTTAGTTGGAAATAATTCATCCTCATTTCCAGGTCAAATCCTACAATTGAATACAGTCTCTCATTTTTGGGTAAATTGCGTGATTTTGTTTCTACTGTGACCTTTGGAATCTGGCTGATGAAGCCTGGGCCTGCAAGTGCAGCTAGTCTGTCCCTGCACTAAAATAACCTACTAGAACCCAGCCAGTTCTGCCGGGCAACCAGCTACTAATCAGCCACTATCTGGTTAATCTTTACTGTGCAGAAGTTGCCAGATTTTTCAGCTGCCTGCAACCAGGTGAATGAAGGAACCTCCCCCTTCCTTTTATCCTTGTCCCATCCCACAAGGGCAGGAAGGACAGTCATCTGTGGGAAGGGTCACTGTATAACTTAGAAAAGATTTGGTGACAGCAACTGAGGTCGAGGCTGTAGAATCCCGGCCAAGCCAAGTGCAGAGTGTACAACACAGGCCTGCCTCTGACACGGCTGGATTCCACCTTCTCTTCTGCATTGTGACTGGGCTGGAGCCATTTAAATAAGGGTGGCATTAGTATCATCACACTGTATCATCAGTAGAGATCCTCATTACAGACTATGAAAAGAAGACACCAGAATTAAGCATGAGCCTGTCTGTGGTCTCTGGGTTTGTGGGGAGGACATTTCGCAGGGTAACTGCCTGTTAAGGATACACTTTGGCTATCTCCCGTGGCAGGGTCAGTTGGAGGGAGAGCTAATCACTCAATAAACAGAGAAAAGAGAGATGCTTATACTTAATAAGCCATTGCAAATGGAAAATGCAAGCTCCTACCCAGCGTGATTCTCTCTAGAAACAAATGGCTTGGATCCAAACACCACAAAGCCCTTTCAGAATGCCGAGAGGTCTCCCTGCCCCATCACCCCAAGAATGTAATCCTTCCACATCTTCTTTCATATGGAAGTAGCTTTACCAAGGGAAGAGGAAATGATCGTGTGGGCCCCTGTGTCACAGTAGTGATTTTCCCTTTTGTCTTAAGTTACAGAGCTCCTGATGGGCAGTCTATCCTTCTCTCTGGTGAGCAGACGCAGCAGTTAAAGGGGAGGGCCAGCCAACGCTGGGGCTGAGGTACTGCGAACTGCCTCCAAAAAACCCTTCCCCAAGGGGGTTCCCAGCCCCCTCCCTCCATGCCCTGAACCACGGAGGAGCAAAACACCACTGAGTTTCAGCGGCTCAGCAAGTGGCAAAGTTGGCCCGGTGGCAGAAGGGAGGTTGAGGTTTCTGCCAAGGCTTGCTGCTCCGGTTTCTCCCATCTCTGTCCTGTGCCAACCCTCCTGTCAGGTGAAAGAGACAGTGCGGTTCAGCGGGCCAAGGGATATCTCAGGCCTGGAGCCTTGGCCATGACCCTGTCACCACGGTCTTTCCATTTATTATCCTGTGCCCACTCTGGATATTTTCACTTAAAATGTGGAAAAAAGAAAACTAACGTGTTTCCCCGGCTGGAACATAAAAAAGAAAAAAGGATACTAGAGCACTTTGTAAATAGAGTACACATAAGGACCAAATAAGGCTGACCCGAGGTTACCAGAAAGTAGGGCCATGTAAAGAAGTGGAGGGACATGGTGAGATAGCTCCCAAACCAAGAATTCAGGGGGCGTTGGGGGTGGTAGAGTGGCAGCCCTCCCCCTTGCACACTTGCTACTTCTCAGCCCCTTTATAGAAAAAAGAACTTTAAAGATTTGCACCATTCTTCACGGCGCATGTCTGGAACAGTATCTTCCCTTTCAACTGGAATAAACCAAACCACCCAGGAAAAAGACAAGCGCAAATTTCTTTCTTCCCCTCTACTTAAGAGAGATGTAGGGTTGACTCTCTGGTCTCCCTCTAGAAATAAAGGAAGGAATAGGGCTCACTAATATGACAGCCCCTCTTTTTTCGAGCTTGCAATTAGAAAGGGAGGCCAAAATATGACCGTCAAATGGCGTTAGCTCTGCATGCCCCTCTACCTTGGCCGTTCCTCCTCTTTCTTTCTTTTGAGAACTGAACTCAAAAATTAAAGATCAGAAATTTGAAATAATTGCCAGGGTATTTCCACTCTGGTAAAACCTGTAGCTAATTTGCCTTATTAGTATTATTTCATTATGTTTGTATATTTATACTTAAAAAACTGTTTCAAAACCACAATTAGGTACCACTTTACATCCATTAGGCAATTATTTAAAAAAAAACAAAAACCCAAAATGGAAAATAACAAATGTTGATGACAATGTGAAGAACCCGTGTGCACTGCTGGTAGGAATGTAAAATGGTGCAGCCACCGTGGAAAAATGGTATGGAAATTCCTCAAAAAATGAAATGCAGATTTACCATATGATCCAGCAATCCTACTTCTGGGCATATGCCCAAAAGAATTGAAAGTAGGACCTCAAAAAGATGTGTGTGTACCACTTCCATAGCAGCTTTATTATCAATAGCCAAAAGATAGACACAACCCATGTGCCCATCAATGGGTGAATGAATAAATAAAATGTGGTACATACATGCAAGAGAATATTATTAGGTCTTGAAAAGGAAGGAAATTCTCATGCATATGACAACATGGATGAACCCTGAAAACAAGCTAAGTGAAATAAGCCAGACACAAAGTGCCAAATGTTGTAGGATTCCATTTGTATGAGGTACCAGGAATATACAAACTTATAGAGAAAGAAAGTAGAATGGTGGTTGCTAGGGGCTGTGGAGGTGGGAAGGGGGAGTTGGTGTTTAATGGGTACGGAGTTTCGATTTTGGAAGATGAAAATGTTCTGTGGATAGATGGTGGCGATGGCTGTACAACACTGGGAATGCACATAATGCCACTGAACTATACACTTAAAATGGTTAAGATAGTAAGTTTTATGTGTATTTTACCACACTAAATTAATGTGTATATCTGATTTCATGTACACCCAGAACATACTTGAGGGAGGAACAGATATTCTAATCTCCTTTCCACAAACCCAGGAAGGCTCTCAGTCCTTCAACGACTCTGGGGCTGGATTGGTGGAGTCCACTGCTTTCCTCTGGAATCTGGACTCCAAGCCAAGCCACCTCTGGTGGCATCATGAAGGTCAGCCACTGGGTGTCTAGGGCTGCCCACCGGCTTTCTCTGCCTTTGGCCTTTTGTTTGGAGGCAATGGTGATAGGTCACCCACCTTGTTAACCAGCAAGACAGATGGCAGGTGCTGGAATCTGAGGAGAGGGTGATTTGAGCTTGACACACGTGTCTTCTCCCTTTTTCTCTTCTTTTCCTGGTTGGTTAGAGACACCAGACTTTCTACTAACTTCCCAGACTCTGCAGAAATGCCCTGAGCTGAGAGGAGTGATGATTGGGATTAAATCTCACATGACTACTGGCCCTCACAGCGGCCTGGAACCTTTGGGAAAGTCCTGGGTCTCATCAAGCTCCAATCCATTTTCCCGGTAGGTCGCGGTCCCTCTCTTCCACCCAGGGACCTCTCAGAGTTTACCGCTTGTCAGGCTTCTCTAAATAGCAGCTCCCAATTTCCAGGACAGCTCCTTAGAGTACAATCCCTCCCTCCCTCCCAGGAGACACCGAGGCTCTCCTGAGGCCACTGCCGGACGGAATCTTCCAGTTGGTCCCATCATCTTCTGAAAACTTTTTTGGCTGCAGGCCTCTTCATTAGGTTAACTGTTCCTTTCGGAAGACAAGTGGACTCACGCGGTGCTACTTGGGCCTTTCCATCACAGGCTAAGAGGAACAAGAGAGGGCTTGGAGGGTACCCGGGCCCTATTAAGTCAGGTGCAAGACAGGTCGGTCCTCCTCTTTGGTGACCTGGGGGAACGTGGAAGGGAGGGGGAGAGGGCAGGGGAGAAGGGGACAGTCCCCGGCGGGCAGGTGGGCGCTGTCCCTAGCCCTTGGGCAGGTGGACTTCTGGGGACTCGAGAGTTTCCGAGAGAATGTGTGTGTTCTGTGTTGAGGAGTGGTGACTAGCCCGGGAGTGAGAGAAGGGTGTGGGAGAGGCCTCTCCACAGGCCCCCCGCGGGTCCTAGACTCCACCCAGCCGCAACTTTGTGCTGCTCCCGTTAGATGGCGCCCAAGACTTTCTAACCACTTGTGAAAGTGCTCTTGGCCCGGAACAAAAAGAACCGCTAGTGTGAGTGTGTGTGAGGCTGTGAGGGCGCGGCGTCGCCCTTACACCACGCGTGGCTGCCTTACGGGTCGGCCGGCCCGGGCGAAGACGCGCTCCCGGGCAGGTCTCCGCACGGTCGGCAGGCCGTCCCAGAACTTTCGTCTTTGCCCTCCCTCTTCCCATTTCTGCTAGCCCGGCTCCCTAAGGAGAAGCCGGGCGCCTGGGGAAGCGGTCTCCCGCTGCCCGCGATCGGGGGGACTCGGGGCGCCGGAGGGGGCGGCTCTGGGACGCGCCGAGGTGAGAACTGGGGCACACACAGCAGACTCGATAACGTGCACACCGCAGTCTCCTTTTCCGCCCTGACTTCCCGCTACAAACGGGGCTCACTTTTTAAGAGCAGGGGCCAGGTGCGGGTGTGATTCTTGCTTTGACCGTTCAAATGAAACTGTTGTTCAGGACCTAACTGTTTACGAAACTTAGTGCGCGCGTGGTTTCAAACAACACAGGCCAACTTTATTGCTGTACTCAGTGCCGGTGGAACATCAAACAGACTCTTATTTTAACACACACACACACAAAGCCCTGGGGACCCTAAGGCGTATGATACGACGGTTAGTTTGAAAATAACTGTTTAGGGATCAGGGAGCGAGCGTTCTTTCCTCTGCAAAGTTCATCACTCCTTCCACACCATTCAGGAAAAGTGATGACAATAGGCGATCTCGTCCCCGAGAGTTCTCTCCTTAATGTCAGTCCGAGCGGGCACTGCACGGGGAGGGGTTGCGTGTCTTCCCAGCCTCGGGATCAGGCAGGAGCCGAGACCTTCCTTTGTGCGTCCTCTTGGCTGTGAACTTTCTCGTGCGGTAGGTTCTCCTTTAAGAAAGTAGCGATCTCTATGAATATTTAATGCTGAGTGCGGCCAGCTAGAGGGGAGCCCACCAGCCCGGTCCCCGCGCGCCACGGCCCCAGCGCAGAGAGAGCGCTGCAACACCGGTTGGCTAGGGCTGGAACCGCAGCCCGCAGGGTGGGGGTCGGGGCCGGCAAACCGGCCTCCGAGAGAGCTACTGTGGCCGTTAAGCCTCAAAGAAAACTGAAGTTGCAGTTGGCTAGAGGACTTGTCGCCCTTACCGCCCCCTCTCCCCGGTCTTCTGCAAGAAGCGGGTTTGGTTGCTGAGAGCCCGACGTGTACACTCTTGGCTTTGATGGTATTGATAAGGGGTGGTTTCAAATGGTTCCTCGAACGAGGCCTGTTTCCTGTCTGTTGTGTGGAGTGGAAGGACCTCGCTGGGTGAGTCCAGAGCGCGGGGGGAAGGTAGGAGAAACAGGGGGCGAGGAAAGGGAGGGCGGAGGCAGGAGCTCGGGACACTCTTGCTGAGGAAGTTCTTCGGTAGGTTTTGAAAATGGGAGCCAGGGTTAAACTCAGATCATGAACGCAGAAGAATATGAGAGTGTTGGGAGAGGGGGAGGTGATCTGGGAAGAGAGGTCGCACAGTCTGAGCGCCCAAGCGGCAGCTGGTGGGAAGATCTGGCCCGCCTCGCAGTGTCCCTCTTCAAAGACTCGCGAAACTTTCGCCGCCGCTGACCCTCTTCCTGCGAAGGAATAAAGTGAATTTGCTCAGATACTTGATTCCACTACCGGTTCAGTTATTACTACTTTCACATTGAGTTTCTTTTCAGCTTTTCTTGATCTAGTGTTGTGTGTGTGTGTCCATCATAGGTACGTTATGATCCCATTTAGACAAATTAAAACCTAGATCGGTAACGTTTATTCTTAGTTTACAAAAAGCAGGAAAAAATGTGTGAGACACGTCTGCAAATATAACAAAAATACTTTCTTTCTGCTTGAATTGTCTTACAGATGACTTCCCTTTACTGATTCTGAACAACCTGTACTCTTCCCCCCCCCCCCAAAAAATACTAAATCGGGTCTTGAATAAAGCAACAATCAGATCAAGCAATTAAATACTAATTATGACTATTAATGACTTTATTACTAATGATTGGAGTTGAGGACTCCAAAAGCGCTTAAGGTAATCAAGCTGTTTTAAAATTCTGCCACCCCAGATTTTTACAGCACTCTATCCCAATAAAGGAGGTAAGAAAATAGGGATGATGTTTTCAAAGAGTTCTTCAGTAGGTATCCCATGGTTAATGTTGAATTTTTTTCTTTCAGTAAAGTTTATTGCTACTTCTGGTAAATAGTGAGTCTACATTGCTGGAGTGTCAAGTATGAGAAGTGTAATTGATGATGGTGGTTACAACATATTTGGTTTGGATGCAGAATTGGGCTGGGGAGGGTACATTCTCCCTCCAAGTACTCTGGTAATGCTGAAAGCCCTGAAAGATTTTAAGGAAGTGTTTTAAATTTTCAGATGGGGCATGGATATCGGGATAGCCGGGAGGCAAGAAAGGGAGGGATCGTCAACCCCAGGAGCAAAGGAGAAAAAGGAATTCGGTCTCCGTTTCAAAATTTTTTTCGCTCATGGATTAAAACGTTTTTGGACATTGGCTGAATGAATGCTTGAAAAGACAAAGTGAGTGAGAATAGTCTATGTGTGGCTGAGTTTATTTATTACTGAAGACGGTTTACAACCCCACCCTACATCTTTACTGACACCCCTTCTTCTCCCAGATGGAAATCCATGCTCAGTTCTGGGAAGGGAGGAAGACACATGGAGGGAGGGGGTATATTGCTGTTGGCATACACAGCAAGAAAAGAGCAGAGGGCAGCTTGCAGGGGCTCTGGTCAGCCACGACGATGCCGGCAGCTAGGGAACATGGCAGTTCTCTCCGTGTAGGTCACCTCTGTTCTTTGGCCCACAGTTCACCCCTTCATAGTGCCTGTCAGGACACTGGGTGAGTTGGGGCAATGAATTTTAAGTCTGTCTTGTTTGGGACATCTCCCCAGCACCTTGGCTCCTGGGTGGAAGCCCACAGGAGCAGTGCACATCTGGTTCTGATGTATTTCCCAGGCTGGTATGGAAATGCCCAGGCTGCATGGCAGAAACCTGAGCTGGTGTGGCAGGCAAACTTCTCAGCTGAGCAGTGTAAAAGTTTGGATAGTTGCAGAGTACTGGTTGGCCCCTTCTCTTGGTGTGAAGCACGTGACCTACCCCCCACCCACCCATTCTATTCTGTTAGAGTTAATTGTTCCGAAGTGAGGGCATCTCACGCCTCAGCCAAGGAATCTTCCCCAGGTAACAGGATGGCACAAAGTAATACCACGGGTGGAATAATTTGGGACACCTGGAGGGTGTCCTCACCTGAAAAACCCCACCTGAATGAAATGGGCCTGGGGTTTTCTTTCATCAGTGGCTTCCTGGGTACAAGCCTCTTTTGCCCGGCCCAGGCTTTTAGCAACCTACATTAGATTCTGCATCCCAACCTTAAAGCTACTACAGCTTCTGTGAGTGGGCAGCCAACCTCAGAGTCAGATCTTAACAGAGTAGCTTCATTTGTCAACAGCAAATTCCCTGCTGTCCTTAAGAACCCAGAGGAACCCTGAGAACAAATTCCCTACTCTGAGAACCCAATGAAAGAGGGAACAGACCCTGGCACATAGCTCCAGTTAACTCCCAGCAATTAGGGCCCTGCATGCTACTCAGCCTGGCAGAGGGGAGAGGGATAGGGCTTGGGAACAGGACTAAGAAAGTCAGTTATTCCCCTTCCTTGGATTAGCTGCAGACTAGCTTGGGACAACAAATACCTGTGAAGAGGAGTAGGGGTGGAGGGTGGAGCTGGCCCTGTGGTCCTCTCTGGCAGTCCTCTGGTAGTTCTTACGCTATTAGCTAAAAGATCAGATCCCCCCCACAGTGCTCTTGTGCTCCTGTGAACCACAAGGTGGCCCAGAGCAGAATACCAGAGGCCATTTGATCTCTCAGACCTGCCGCCCATCCACCACCCCTTACCTTACAGAGGCCCACATCACATAGGTCTGAGAGGACTTGCTTTCTCAGGAATCCTGGTGGGGGAACATGGGGAGACTTGGAGGCAAGTTTTCTGCATTTACAACTCTTTTGGAAAGTGGCATATGAAGGAGAGATCCGAACTCCGCCAAGACAGGGGCTCCATGATATCAGAAAACCTCTTTCCTCCTGGTAAACCCCTGAGACCCTCCCTAAGTAACCCCTACACTTTGTTCAAGATGTCAGGTAAGCTGGGAGAAGGAGTTTGATCTGTCCCCTATCCAAGTAAATACAAACGAATTTTGCTTCTTGAAAAGAAATGTTACGGGTTTAAACTTTCCCCAGACAGGATCCACCTAGTTTCCTCAGGGTCTCTTGTCAGCAGCAGTAACCCACGCCCATCTCTTTTTCCACTTGTCTTTGTGGCTTAAGGCTGCTGCATTTAGGAGGGTTGTTTGTGTGAGCAAGCCCTCCTGTCTCTACTCTCACCCCATCTCCCTGGACACAATTGCATTTGGAAAACACACACACACACACACACACACACACAAACTCTTTTAAAATTTTCTGCTATTCTTCCTGACTGGAAGAGTTGACAAGACATAGACATATTAAGATGCATAAAATACAGTGGACTGATCAGCCAAAATGCATCTCATTTGCACTTGTATGTAGCCAGGAGAAGGCGTTCGTGTTACCACCATGGCCCCCAGCCCTCTCTGCCATGCTGGGCTGACTGGCTAGAATTTCTGAGAAGGCCCCACTGCAGGGGCAATTCGCTGAGGTCCAGGTTGCAGCCCCAGCCCAGCCCGGGCCAGCAAGGGTAGGAGGAGTTGGGGAGGGATCTGCAGCCCTGGGCTGAGGGCTTGAGTCAGCTTCTGCAGACTGCTTTGAGCAGCTCAGGGGCTAGAAAGTCTGGCCAGTGGACACAGCAGCTCTGTGGTGTTGTCTTCTAGGTTGAATCAAAGAAAGAGGACACTGTGAAGTAGTCATTGAGCACATTTATACCCGCTTCAATCCCCTCCCAAAGTTTTGTCCTCTTTACCCTGGTTGTCACTGGTGGAGGGACACCTCTGCCTGATGGGTTCCTCCATCTACTCCTAGTCCTGAATTCAGACCCTGAGCTTCTCCTTCCTGCAAAGGTCTCCACTGAGCCCCACTCCTAGGTCCCAAGGTCCCAGACTGATGCCTCTCCCACCAACTCTGAGAGGCTTGGGGAAGCTGCACCAGAGACTCCTGGGAGCCCAGTGGGGCTGTGGGCAAAGTTAAGGGTCATTATGATGTTCCCCACCACCACCCATCTAATAATCACTCTCTAGCTTGGATCTCATGTTTTCCTGTTTCCAGGTGCTGGAGTGCCAACTCCAATCCACCAGCTGGAGGCTGGGGGTGCACTCAGATGCTGGGTCACTGCCAGGGGGATAAGGCAGTGCTGGGTGGAGGGTCCAGAGGAACTAGGATCCTGGAAGAGCCTGGGGGCAGGGCAGAGGAAATGCCCTACTAGTTGCTCTGAGAGCTCCAACAGTGCATCCTGGGGGCATCTTTTCCACAGCATCCTCTGTGCTTTCCCTGTGAAGGCCATGGTGACAGACTCCACCAGATCTCCACTTCTCCAGCGAACTTCCTCTTGCTCAGCAGGGAGACTTGTGGCTGCTTCTGGGTCCGCATCTCCAGGCCAGATGGCAGTCCATGACTTTCTCATTCCAACCAAGGGCGAGGTCTAGCTGCTCAGCAAGACCACCGCCTCACCAGGGGGCTGTCTGGGGAACAGCCACTGACAAGGCCCTGCGAACTCAGGTGCAGCCACCCACCCACGCTCAAGGCGGCATGCAGGAGCAGAGGGCCTGAGGCTGTGAGGCCGAGCTGTGAGCCCTGAACCATTGACAGCCTGGACACTTGTGCAGAGCCCTGGGGAACAATCAACAGACTCTACTTCCTGAGAGCCGGGGACACGCCTGTAAGGTGTGCAGTCCTTTAAAGATCCTTGATGCTAATTTTGCATGAATCCTTTGTTACAGCTTTGTCAGCCTGCTTGCCTTCAGCAGCTCCCCCTCCTGGGCCTCTCCACCTTCCCTCATTTCCTCCCCACGCCCCAAAGCGGAGAGAGTCTGGGTAGGGAGTCTGCTCAAACCAACTGCCCTGCTCCAGGTCCCCTCTTGCAAAATGCCTGTCCCTGGGTTATGATCTCCCCTTCATGATTGGGGCAAATGAACATAGTCTGCACTGCCTTCGCCTTTGGGGTGAGGTTCTCTTGGAAGAAAAATCTTTCTGAATGTGACCTCAGGCTGCTGCTGCAGCTGACTCCTGCTGCTAGTGAATGAGTAGCTCTTGGGCCACAGACAGAGTTGGGGGGTGACTGGGGTAGGCACAGCAGAGTGCATGGGTAGGAGGTAACCTGCCCTCCCCCAGTAAGGACTGGAGGATTATGGCAGAAAGTGTAGGGTGAGGATAACACAGCTCTGAACTCACTTGGTTCCTTCCTACTGGCTACAGGGCAACCAGCTCCTACTGTTTCAGGATGGACTGCTCCCCTCACCTTCCAATTTAGGTCTGACTGCTCTACAGCCAAAGTACAGCCCTAGGCAAATATTTAAAGGAAGATGCTCTGACACACAGGAGGTACGAGTAATAGCTGTGTTCATGCACATGAGCTTACCTGTGTTGTCATATTATAGCTGCACATCTCCCCATAGTGTTTTCTATTTAATTTGTCTTCATTCCTCCTTTCTCAGCCTTTCCGCTTGTACATAGTCATTTGGAGAAAAATCAAGTGTGAGCACCTCTGTGCAGAAGCTCTGTATGTTATGTAACATGCACAGGGAGTCCTGAAGTTACCCTTTTGCTCCAAATCAGTCAGCAGAGAGTTTCTGGCTGCGGTGGGGTGAGGTGGGGATGTCAGGGTAATGCAAATGGAGGTGCAGGCCTCATTCCCAAGGGGGGAAGGGCTTTCATTTTCCTCCTTGACACCCCAGTTCAAGACCCAGGAACAAAAGGGATAGGTAACTGATCCATCTTTGGGTCTGTCTCCCCTTCACTTCTAGCCCCTCACCGGCAGGCCCACTGCTTCGGTAAACAGGGGAAAGCTTGTGGGATCAGGTACACACGTAAACAGTGCTGACCTCCGCCAGCCCCTGCTTACCGAAACGCAGGGAGCCCATTTTAGGTGCAGGCTATTCAGAGCCTTTGAGTGTCCACCACTTCCATTTCCCAGACGTCACTGGACTCAAGGCTACTTGCTTAGCATTCTTCTTTTTAAAAATATCCAGGACAACTATTAGACAGTTCTCGGGAGAGTTAATGACATTTCCCTGGTTTGAAACATTTTTAAAGCCCTGTTTGGAAGAAATTTTCGAAGAGTACAAAGTCTGATCAGTAGGATTGCCTAAGCAAGTGTGAAAGATTTCTCCTCCAAAAATGTTAATTAAATGAAGTTTGTAGGTGTTATTTTATTAACCAATGGGTTTTTCCTTACAAATTCTCAAGACCAAGCTAATAGGAAATTTCTTTCCATTTTGGTAGTTTTTGGATGATACTATACTTTCGGATTAGATCTTTTTATTTTTTAAAACTCTACTGGAGTGTTTTCAACCTTGGAAATGTAAAGGAAAAAAATAGACTCTCCTTTTAAGACTCTTACAGGGTTGGTCAGAATGGAACTAACCTGCCTGGCCCCCACTCACATCTTGAAGTGGCCCTGTCTGAACTCGGGTAGAGTGACAGTGGTAGGTTTGGCACCTTTAATGCTGGCACAAGGTGAGCTCTTTGAAATGAGTATCTATTCTATTTCAGTATGCAATGTTCCAGCCGACTAAATGGGCTCGCCTTCTGCAGAGAGTAAGTCCTAGAGGACAGAACTGATGTGTGATCTCCCAGGAAGCTTTTCATCAGAACATCCCTGGTCCTTTTGTTTTTGTATTAAAAAGATGTTTTTGCTTTCCTCTCAGTTCCTCTGCATTATTTTGTAGCTACAACAATGAAACATGGAAAACGGTTATCTTTTTTTTTTTTTTTTTTTTTTTGTCATTTGTAAACGTGTCTCCTATTGGGAACTCACAAAGTCCCAGACATACCTCAGGTATGTCTTGTGCTTTTGATGTTTGTTTCTGGTTCAGTGGGTTACCTAGAGATTCACAGTTGTTTTTACCTTTCCATGGACAAATCTCTCCCCCTAAAATGCTCCTCTTCCAACTTGCAGGGGAAGAGGATTCGCTTAGAGTAAGCTTCCTGAATTAAAGAAGACCAGACTCAGGTTCTCCAGGTGAGTGACACCAGCTTATACTGGTGATTGGGAAACCAAGAGCTACTATCTATCCCCCTTGGTATAACTCCTCTCAGGAAGAGGGGCGGCTGGAGCATTACCACAGACATTTCTAAAACTATGGCAACTAAGTGAGTTTTACAGATATAACTCTCATATAGTCCCAAACAGCTCAAGTTATTTAAATTTGAGTGTTTTCTTTTTACATGCACACACATGCACATACAACATACCAACTAGGGGTATTTTACGAGTGCATTTTCACTGGCCAACTTCTGGAGACAGCAACCACAACCAACAAACTTATTTTCTGAAGAATAAAAAAAGGGGGGAAAAAGCCCCCCTCCATATCATGTAAGTGGTTATTTTATACTGCTTAACATCCCCGCTGACAGGAATTGGCCAAACACCCCTGCTCCTTTTTGTAGGAACTGGTAAACTAACCAGTTTCCTTCCCCTCCCCCAAGACCTAGCTATTTTTAAAAGCTAAAATTTCTCTTTCCAAAGGGAGGAAAAGAAAGGAATGAATTTCATTAATGAATTACGTACGTGGAATGTGGCTCGTCTAGGGCAATTGTATTTGTAAATAAATGTCTTCCTGTTTATTATAAAAATGAACTCGAATGCCTCTGGAACACTTAATACAAATATTTCAACGTATGGTTTGATTTCCACTTTTTTTTTTTTTTTTTTGGTACTCACTGGAAAGAAATTGTGTTAAATGGAGTCAGTTGGGGTGGGGTGTCATCATCCTTCCATGTCCAGGCTGACTTGAGGAGGAGTTACCTCTAAAGTTCTCACGTTTGCCAAAGTAGGAGCGAAGCGGGAAAGCTCCCTGGCAATATTAACTGTAATCAGTCTGGGGAGTTTCAGTTTTGCCCCTAACCTTTCTAAAGGTTACCACGGCCTCCTTTTGCAGCTTTAGATGCGAAGCCGGCGTGAGATCCTGTTGGTGTGTGAACTGGGCACCAACCCGTGGCCTGCGCTTGCCCACCGCCAGCTCATCAACCCCGCGCGGGACCCGGCCGCAGTCCCTGGGCAGGGACGGGGCACGGGAGGTGATCGTGACGCGGCTGGGCACTGGCAGCCACCCCAGCGTTCCGGGTGCACTCGAATTTCCCACCCACGGGAAGCAGAGGTGCGCGACCCAGGTGCATCGGGCTCCACCAGATCTCCACCCGGAGTGTGGGGCGCAGAGCCTGCGGCAGAAACTTCACAGAGCGCCGGCCGCCTCCAGTCCTACCCGTGCTCCGCAGGCCAGGTTCAGAGACCTCCACTCATTCCCAAACAATGCGACCCATCAGCGGATGAGGCCAGTCCTCCCTGACCCCTGCTCCCTCCACATTTGTACTGCAGCAGAGGGCTGGACCCTTATTCTGAGCCAACGCATCCCCTTCCCTGGGCGGTACCCTCGGGGAGAGACCCAAAGTGTACCCATTATGGCAATCCCAGGCTCTGGTCTCTAGGATGGGCCACAGACTTTGAAGATTCTGTGGGTTCGCCTCCGTCTTGACTTTTCCTCCAGGGCTCCAGGGCTGGGGCAGTGGCGAGGTGGGTCTCAGAGGCAGCAGGGCGCCTCTGAACTCCAGGGTCCCAAGAAGAGAAGCGGCAACCGAGTTCCTGGGGAGAGAAGGCTGTACCCCAGGATGGAAAATCCGACAATGTCGAGCAGAGGTCTACAGGCATTTCTGCCTTTAGTTCTCACCTGCGTTCAAAAAGTAAGCGCCAGAACCTTTGGAACCTGAGCCCACCCGAGCTCAGCTACTCCTCCAACCTTCCAAGAAAACTTTCACAACTTTGTTTGTTTTTCCTTTTTTAAAAAAAATGTTTCTCCAGCCACCGGCCTCATGGATTGCTCTGCCAACTGCCCTTTAGTCTCTAGGGCTCCCAGGGCTTGAGTATTTACAGAATTACAATACTAATTGTTATTATTAGTCTGGGGGAGGAGAGCAAGATTAGAGGATAGCGGGCTGAGGGGGAGAGTAGAAATGTTGAGGAAAAATAATATTTCGATCTGTGTTTTAAAAAGTTTCGTTTGACAATTACCAGTAGCCCCGATAGACAGCTTCATTAAAAAAAAAAAAAAAAGATTTACTACTGCTTCTGAAAAGCCGTTTTTATATCGCTTTTAGGAAGATAGATGAACAAAATATCGCGTTTCAAGCTATTTTGATCTGTAATTAAATGGCAGGATCGGTTTGTATTCTCCTACGGCTTTTACAGAAGTTGCAGTGATCCAAAGTCGGGTTGCTGTGTCAGAGTGGCATTTTTATTAATGAGAATACAAAAAGCTTGCATATTCTTAGCCCTGCTTGAATTTAGTTGCTAAGCAACCGCTGTATGGTAATTCATCCGCGAAATTTAAATCTTTGAGAAAGGATCCTGCGTTTTGCTGAATGGTCGCCACGAGGAAAACAACTTGTGGGACTGGCCAGCTGTTACGCAGGGGTAGGGCCGAGCAAGGATGCCACCCCACCGCGCCCGCCACTGTCCCGCCTGGCTGCCCAGCTTTGCCCTGTGCCCTGGGGAGACGGCCGCTGCCTCAGGTCCCCAGCACCACCCTCGTCTGCTCCTCTGATGATCTCCCATCTCCACTTTAGGCAGGTCCTGCACCTGAGCAAGCCAGAGGGCATCCCTAGGGCTTCAGAGACTAGGCTGCGACTTTCCGCAGCCCCTCCCCTCACCTGCATCCACAGACATGCATACGCGCGCGCACACACTGTGCCACCACGTGAAGGCCAGTTGCCCAGACCCCTCTGAGGTCATTTCCAGAGCGAGCTCATAAAGAACTCAGCCCACAGCCTTCCAGAAGACCAGGCTGCCGCAGCGGCTGGCCGGCAGTGACATCATAGGCTCCGGCTCACCACGCTCGCGCCCACATTTTAGGATACTGGAACAAACACGGATGTGAAATCAAGAATGAAAGAGAGTAATCTAATTAATAGGCCATGAGCCAGGCTAACAAAATCAAAGAATCTGATTACACAAGTACCCCTCTTGCTATCTCCGCTGCCCCCACCCCCATTCCTCTCTTGCAGCCTCTGCACGATTTCCTTTCCTTAGACTCCAAAGTTCAGGAGGCAAACCCAGAGCTCTTTGATTTCCTTACTGAAATCAAGATCAAGCCCACGGTGGCGCTCCACAGCCAGGAGGTCACATGGGAGACCTTTAGGGAAGGAACTGAGATGACCAAGAGACGTACAAACTTAGAGATCTGAAGAGGTGGCCTCCACACTTTTTACATGTATAACTCTCAACAACAACAACCACAACAACAACAACCACCACAACACTAACACCTGTGCTGATTGCTTGTTTGTGCTGTCAGTAATAGGACTAGGAGAAAGAGGCTCTTCACTCACAGCCATTTTAAGAAGACAGTTAAAAAGAAATAACATAACACAACTCTTTTTTCTACATTAACTTGTTGCTGGGTCACTGATAACCTCAAAGTATTAACTCTCTTTCAACACCCTTCCCCAGCATAGATAAATGTCTGAGTACAGCCAGGTATTAGGTTTTATCACTGATACATAGCATCTGTTCTAATCTGCCTAGTTAGCCACGTGCATTTCATGAAAGAATTCTTTAATTTCTATCCTTCTGCCTTGAAAAAAAACAGGTCCACCTCCTAAATAATTAATTTCAAGTCTGCATCCAGTGCCAATACTTGTTGCATCCATTTTAGAATTTGATTAATTACCCTGGAACTTGGGCAAACTAAACTCCATGTGGAGAGAATGTTTCTTCCTTAAATTTAGTTCTGAAAGCTACATGTTATTGATGGATCTTACTCTATTTACATACAAATTGGTGCAAATATGCCCATCTCTTAAAATGCATTTTGTATAAATATATAAAAGTGTCATTTTTGATTTAGCTTGAGAGGTTGATCATTTATTACAAAAATAAATGAATAAATACAACAATATATTGTTGCTTCCAACAAGATAAATACTTTACAAATATATAATTTAAAAACAAATTTAATTGTTAAAATTATTTAAAATATTACACTTATTGATAAACTATCAATGTATATACTGCATTTAATATTAGAACCAATTCTCTGAATGTTGAAAACCATTCATACAAAACATTATGAGCATGGTAATGAGCAAATGCTGGAGGCTACGGGGAAGCAGAGGGGCTCTCTAAGACCAATAATGAACAGTTCTGTTTTGGAACAAAGAAGTAGTCCTTAGCTAGGTACTTAAAAAAATTAAGAAGGCAGAGCAACGACAGCAAAGTGACTATTTTAAATACACCTTGAATGATTTATCGCTCAGACTTTCAGGAGAAGATGGTTGGGTGAATGAGATGACTGAGGCTTGGGCAACACATCAGGAGCCACAGGAGACTGCAAAGTATAAATGGGCCTAGTTTGGGATTAGCCAGATTGATGGAACGGAACTTTGTCACTTTCCTTTGGGTTGGAAGGGGAGGAGGGAGTGGATTGAAATGGAGGAAACAAATGGGCACTTTACGAAGGACAAGACACTTGCTCTGCAAAGTAACACAATGACCAAATTCATTGAAAAGATCTGGTGATATATAACAATATTTTCATTATTTATGTTAGTAACAATATAAGCCTTAACACAAAACCTCACAGTTATAGCTGCTGTCTTTTGTTTTTCAACCATAAATTTCATTTTGTAAATATATTCAAAGGGTTGATTTTCAAAATATGGAGTGCCAAAATTAGCTCACTTTAAAAAAATGTGGAATAATGAAATAAAATGGTCTTGCTTTCCGAGCTTCTCCAGTTAAAAGTAACTCTGTTACCCCTAAATCAGAGCTTCTTCCAAAGTAATCAGCAAAGTTTGATTTTTAATAGAAAACAGTGTGAAATCTAATGGTAGCTCTTTTGTTGTCAGCCAAATCAAGTAAGCAAATAGCTCCTAAAATTTTAAATAGACCCACTGTCTAATCAACCACTACCAATCCAATAGGGAAAATTGGATTTCATCTCATGTGCCAGCAGCATCCAACATATAAAAACAACCACACCCAGACCCCAGCTTTCCAATAAGGCTTCTTTGCTTGCCCCTGTAGACCCTCAAAATTGATGAAGTTTGCCCTGACTCCCTACTCCAGGTTGTAAATTTACTGGGTAGAGAGATTACAATAGCAAGAGAAATAAGGAAAGAGGAAAGCCAAGAAAAGTAAATTGTGGTTTCTTGTTTTCATCTTTTCTTTTTCCTGTTTAATAAATACGGCCTTTTTCAGATTTCACAAATCAAAATGATTGTGATTTTTAGTACGATTCGGTGTTTAAAATAATGCAACCCAGCACATGGCCATCTGGCTGGGCTTGATTTATGAAAGTGACAAAGGGTCTGCCTGGAAGAAATAACTGTTCCTTGTTGCTCTCACAGTTTTCCGGGTTTTTTAACCCCTGCACTGATATCTTAGGGAGAGGAAGTGAGGATGAGAGAAGGCGGCAAAAAGTGGGTGACAGCAAAATGAGATTAAGGGAAAATTATTCTATAAAATCACAGCTTTATCATCCCCAAATACTTTTTTGAAGTCCAATATGAAAGGACTCAACTAAGTAGAGCCTTTTCCATCTTTAGTACTCACAACCTGAGGCATCACACTTTCACCCCCCGCATTGTAAATATTGATACATTCATGTGACCACTCTACAGGGGGTATCTAAGGACTGATTTAAAAATCTACCCCACTTGCCCAACGATCGCCAGGGTCAGTAAAGAAGATACAGAATCATGCTGGGGAAAGACCAAAACACAGAAATGCAGATTCTGACGTCTGAGTTGGTAATCACACTAAGGGTGATGCAGTGTGGACCTTATTCAGGATTTTAGAACTACATTCTTTCATTACAGGAAAAACAAACAAAACCAAACAAACTCCCAAATGGCTTAATAATTTAAACTTAATTACATAATTATCAATGGAAAGTAATTAATATAAAATATGTTATAGACTCATAAGCTAGTCTTCACAACTATTAGTCTTCAGAAAAAGAGGAAAGAGATACAGCAATATGGTGGGGGAGGAGAGGGAAAAGAGGCTAAACTTTGGGAAGGGGACTCTGCATTAACCATTAATAATCAGCTGGCACATTTTTACTGGTGACATAGTCCAATCTTCTAATACAGATGAAAAGGACCAAAGTACCTCTAAGGAAAGGACTAGTATTTAGACAACTTCCCCTAAAAAACACTAAAAACACCCACTGAAATTAAGGGAAAGAAAAATGTTGTGAAATTTACACTTTACCAAGGAGTGGCTACTAAGTTAAAATTTAAGTACTAGCAGTTTCTGTCATGACTGTCCTTTACTCTAGATTTCCAAATCCACTTTAAGTGCAGTAAGCTCTACTTCCTCAGCGCTATCACTTAAGGATAAGCATTAGTAAAAATATATTTTCTAGAGAACTGTTTTCTTCCCACACAGTGTTTATGCATCAGACACAGACTATTTCATTCTAACAAATTTATTTTCTCGATCAGCTCTTACGGAATCACTACTCAAATTAAATTACAATCAAATGATCACATCAAAAGATACCCTTATTACCTAACAACCGTCCATATTTTCATTTCATTTTGATTTGTGCTCGTCTGAAAAAAACACGTAATACAAGATCTGGGGAAAAATAAATTACCGTTTTGCAGCAGTTCATAAGTATTCTGAATAAAATATTAAAAGAAGTCATTTAATGAAAATATAAAGCAAATATTTTTAGATCAACAACGGATCTAACAATTCTATATTGCCGTCTTTTGAAAAGTCTGTTTATTAAAACCTACCAAAAACACTGCTTGGAAATGGCAGTATTATATAATCACATCCACAGCACCCATTCAATCAAAGTTGGCAACGGATTGAGGAGCGAAGTCCAAGAAGGGCAGCGGCTGGTGCTCAGTCTTTCCAAATCCCTTTATCTGAGTCAGTCCAGAAATAAAAAATAAAAATATCAATAAAAAAAATATTAGCGGTGGAATCTTTAGGCATCGTCCACCAGAGTGGCAGCCACTGCAGTCAGGGTTGTTGGCCAGGCCTCGCTCCACGCCCAGTCTGCGCGCCCGCACCCCTGCTCTGCCAGGCTCTCCCACTCCTTGACGGATGAGCGGATGTCCCCGTCACCCTCGCTCATCCCTCTGCTCTTTCGTGACGCTTTTATTTCCGAGGTTATTTGGAGGAAACATATTCTTTTTCTTTTGGCTTTGCTTTACAGTTTGTTAATTTCGGAAGCTGTGAATATTATTTTTGCTGGAGACTGTTCTTTTTTCTCCTTCGCATTTCATAGTCAGTTAATTTGTTCCCAAATGCCTTTAACATGGCCAAGAAGAACCAAGTCCCGGAGCAGAGTCATCCCTGATTAAACCCGGTGCCTCTGCTTTCTTTCAGATCGCTCCCAGGAAACACGGTACCGGTGGGTCACTTTAGGCAGCCCTTTGGAGGGAGGGGAGTGGGAGAGAAGAGTGTATTTATTTATTTATTTATCTTTAAAGAGGAGAGGAAAAGGCAGGTGCTAGGTTCTGTCCATTGTTGCTGTGTGGGACTTCTCAGGGTGGGCAAAACTCCACAAGTGCAGTTTTGGTGCGCTGGCATTTTCACCCTTCTTTGAAAACGAAAAACAAGAGGAAAAAAAAAAAAGAAAACAACGAAACACCACCACAGTATAAATGAGATCTCACAGTCGCCCTCCTCTTTTCTGGTTTTGTTTGTTGTATATGTATGTAAAACCTTCTGGGTATTTATTATGCATTTTTGTTTGTTTTGCCCCTCCTTCCTTGGGCTTCAAAAAACGTCTCATCGGTCTGTCTCTTTTTTTCCTCCAAGGGTGGGCAAACCTGTCTTTGGGTGGAGGGGAGGGCGGCGGACCGGCCTGGCCGGGTCAGTCCCGGTGCGGGGCGGGGTAGGCGCGGCGTTGGCGGTGGCGGTGGCGGCGGCGGGCCCTCGTGTAGCTGCGCCCCTGGCCCTCACTGCACGCTCGTCTGCAGTCCGTGGTGTGGCGGCGGCGTGTCCGCGCTCACGGTGCCTACTTGAGAGTAGACGTCGTCGGGCGTCTGCTGTTGGATCCCGGGCGGCGTCATGCGCTTCTCCTTTTGGCGTCGGTTGCAGAACCAAACCCGCACCACCTCCTTTTCGAGCTGCAGGCTGTCGGCCAGATTGGTGATCTCCTGCGCGGAGGGCTTGGGGCACTTGAGGAAGTGGCTCTCGAGCGCGCCCTTGACGCTCACCTCGATGGAGGTCCGCTTCTTGCGCTTGCGGCCCTGCGCCGCGATCTTGTCGATGCTTGTGGGGCTGCCGGTGCTCGAGTCCGCCTCCTCCAGCCACTTGTTCAGCAGCGGCTTGAGCTTGCACATGTTCTTGAAGCTCAGCTGCAGGGCCTCGAAGCGGCAGATGGTGGTCTGCGAGAACACGTTGCCGTACAGCGTGCCCAGCGCCAACCCCACGTCCGCCTGTGTGAAGCCTAGCTTGATGCGCCGCTGCTTGAACTGCTTGGCGAACTGCTCTAGGTCGTCCGACGTTGGCGTGTCCTCATCCGAGTGCGGGTCATGGCTGTTAAGTCCCGGCCCTGCGCCACCACCGCTGTGGTGTGGCGGGCCCTGCGCGTGGTGCGGATGCGGCGGGTGCGGGTGGTGGTGGTGGTGGTGGTGGTGTTCTGCCAGCTCGGGCGTGTCCCCACGCACCAGCCCAGGGTGCACCAGGCTCTGCGCCCCGCCACCTGCACCACCGCCGCCGCCGGGCCCGGGGGGCGCGCTCAGCATGCCGTTCACCGTGAAGCCCCCGGGCTGCGAGTACAGCAGGCCCTGCGGCGGCGGCTGCTGGCTCCCCGCCATAGACGGGAGGTGCGCAGCGGCGGCGGCGGCGGCGGCGGCTGCTGCGGCAGCGGCGGCCCCCCAGCCCCCAGGGTGGCCCTGGTGCGGCGGCGGCGGCGGCGGCGGGGGCCCGAGGTGTGGCGGCCCGCGGTGGTGCAGCGCGGTGCCCGCGTGCAGGTCGTCGCGCCCGGCGCCGCCCTTCACGTCGGGGCCCTGCGGCGGCGGCGGCTGCTGGGGACTGCCGGCCATGCCCACGGCGCTGCCGGACCACGGCGAGCTTGCCTCTACCGCGGCGGCGGCGGCAGCGGCGGCGGCGGCGGCGGCGTGGGGCAGGGCCGTGACCCACTGGTGCGCGTGGCTGAGCATATGGCCGCCGTTGCTGGCGGCCATGGCCCCCTGCATGAAGTCGCTCTGGACCATCTTGACGGAGGACGGGTCCCCTCGGTAGGCGCCGGAGGTCACAGCCGCACTGCCTGGCTGCAGGCCGCCCCCTCCGCCACCCGTGCCGCCGCCACCGCCTCCTCCGCCCCCCCCACCGCCGGCCCCCGCCGCGTCCGTGTGTACAATGGAGCCGGCCGCCAGCAGGCTGTTCCCCGGCAGGTAGGGGTTAGAAGCCGCCGTGGCCATGCCGCTCCTCTCCCGCCACCCCACCGCCGCCACCACCGCCGCCGCAGCAGCAGCCGCGG
>PVJD01004034.1:0-124691 GCA_004026545.1 Mormoops blainvillei | reverse complement strand
GCACCGCTCTGGGGAGTGGGGCTAGCTTCTCGGGGCGCGCTCCGTGGCCGCCCCCTTCAGGGGGGGTCTTGGCCGCCCCCCAGCCCCGGCGCGTTCGTCTTGCTCCAGCGGGGCTCGCCGGGCGGAGTGCGGGCCTGCGCTCGGGCTCTAAGCCGGGACGCCCGGCTCCCACTCCTCCTCCTGTCCCGGTGAACGCTGCCCGGACGCGGGGCTCGATCCACCTGCTAAGTGGCGATTTCACGGGAGACAACAAAGAAAGAAGCCGTTTCTTTCTTCCTGAATCAAATTATGGATGACCAACAGCCGGCCTGCTCGTTTCCTTGGCCGCTCTCCTCTCTCCTCAGGAACACATTTCACTCGTTATTCCTTGGAGTAGTAAAACTTTTTTAGTCCTTGAAGGCGTGGTGATGCTGGCTGCTGGCGTGTGCGGAGAGGAGAGGCTAGCTCCTGCTCTCCCCGTCTGGTCCTCTCGTTTCAAGTTTTGTTCTGTCCTAGGAAAACTTCTTGCGATGCTGCATTTCTCTGAAGTTGCTATTGCCGGAACTCTTGGTTGCCTCTGAAACAAGAGTCCTCTTTCATTCTCCTCCCAACAGTCACAGTCTGATGCGACATCTTTCCTTTTGGGCAGAAATGAGGAAACAAATATAACAAGGAAAAAATGAACAGGAGAAAAATGAGGTCGAATGGCTCTGTTACCTTGTTGCTGAAGGTTGGGGTTGGTGTTTTATTTTTTTCCCAGCAGTTGTCTGGAGGAGGAGGAGGAGAAGGAGGAGGAGGAAGAGTGCATTGGTGGAGGTGGAGGGGTGTGTGTGCATACAGGGAATCCTTGATACACAACCAACTCCAGTGGGCACGTTGCGCGGCTTGTAGGGTGCACGGATGGCGCTGGCGCGGGCCGTGCCGGAGCGGAGTTGCAGTGGGAGCTCGTTCTGCGCCCTGGTTTGCGCTCTCTCTTTCTCTCTCACTTTCTCTCTCTCTCCCTCTTTCTCTCTCTCTCTCTCTCTCTCTCTCACTCTCTCTCTCCCCCAGTCTTGCCCGCCCGCTCGCGCTCCAATCTGACAGTTCGCTCTCGGTCCCTCCCTCTCAGAGCAGGGACTGTCGAATGTTTACCCTCTGCTGCGAGCGCACACCCACCACCACACTTTCCCAAATACAAGGAAGTCGAGCACCAGGGGCCCCGCTGATTGGCTACCTGCTGGGTGATTGGCAGGCCCGAAATGACGGGCGCAGGACGCGAGGCCCCCCTTCCGGCCGTTCCGATTGGTTGCTTTTTAATTTAGGCAGAGCATCGTAGATGCGGGAAATCTGTCGTCCCTCAGGCTCCCTCCCCCTCTCCACTTTCTCCTCCCCACCCCTCCCCCGCCACCCCCTCCGCCACATCTTAACTCTTAGTGTCCGGCGGAGTCCTAGGCGTACCGTCCGCGGCTCCGGACGTTCGCAGGAGGCCTGGGAGGACGGAAGGAAAGGAGAGAAAAAAGAGAGGGAGGGACAGAAGCGGGGCGGGGATGGAGGCAGAATCAGAAGGAAAACGAAGAGGAAAAACAAAATCATGAAACAGAGCAACCAACCCACTCCACGATTGCGTTGTGTCGCAGCCCTCCCGCCCCCTCCCATCCCAGAGATTTGTAAAGCGTGCGGCCAAGATGCACCTTTCAAGCTAATACCTATAGACAGATGTGACCCCAGTGGTTTCAAAGTTTCCTTTTTCCTTCACCAGGCGGCCCCCATCTCTGTCTCGGCGGGGTTGGGAAAGGGGAGCTCGCAGCGCCAAGTGCTCGGGTCATGGCCACGCTTCTTGGAAATCCGCCACCGCAACTTTCCGCAGCCGCTTCGCGCCCGCGGCGGTCCCCTTTGTTTAAGTTCTCGGATGCCATCATCTGGGAAACCTTCAGCCCGGGACCAGCGCGGTGCCCGCGCGTGCGAGCGGACCTCTCGCTGCCGCGGCTGCGCTCGCCCCCACCGCCCGTTGCCTCGCTCCCTCTCCTCTCCTCCTTCCCCCTCCCTCCTCCCTCCTCCGGGTCAGGCAAGTAGCTTGCGTTCCCGTGTGAGTTGGGGTGGGGGGTGGGGGGGCGGTGCGGTGGTGACGTTCTGCAGAGTCGGGCGATGTTTTTGAAAAGCAGGCCGACCTTGCCCCATAGATACATCGTAAGTGTATTCCATCCCAGTGGCTTTAGGAATTCCCGTTGCAGCAGGAGCCGGCCTAAAGAATCGGAATCCACTCGCCGCTCCCTCCACCGCTTCCTATGTGTGCTTACTGTGTGTGTGTGTAATTTCAGTATGGTTGTTAGTGGTGGGATTTGCTTGTTGGCTATTCTAAGGCACGGTGGTGCTTTTCTTTCTTTTCTGTCGCCAATGGGTTTGCGTAGTAGCTGGGGCTGGCGACAACAAATGCTTTCTCAGCCCCAACCGGGTTGAAAGAGTTAAGGGGGATGGGCGGGGGAACGCGAGGGGTAGGCGGGAGAAGCGGGGTGGGGGACGCAGCCAAGCGGAAACGCTGCACGGAGGAACCTCAGCGAACCAAGAAAAAAAGAGAAAGTGGCAACGAAAACAAGGGCAAATTGAATCCTCCTCGGGGATTTCAAATGAACTAACCCAACTCGGACATTCAAATAAATATATTGTTCCTAATGAGTGTGCGTGTGTATGCAACCCGCACCACAGCTGCAGTGCACCAGCTCTGCTCCCGCGGCCCCAGCTTGCTCCTGTGGCGGGGGCCAGAGCCGCGGCCCTGGACGTGGATGCGGAGCCTCCGAGTACTCCGATTAAATTGTGAACGGAACTGCCCTCCTCTCCCGGGGAATAATTCCTCTGCTCGGCTTAGTTAGGTGAGCCCAGTTAAAGCCGGAGAGCCCAGCCGCAGCCACGCAGCCTTTGCGTGATTTCCAGATTAAGAGGAGAAGCGTAGAATTTATGTAGGATCTTGTCCAGCTCTTGCTTGCTCAGGGAGAGAAACCATTCTAGGTAGGTTTTAGTAAAGCCATTATTGCTAAGGTATAGATGTGAAAAGCAGCGGTAACAAAATCCCAAACACGAATTTTTCTTTTTGTGTCCCCATAAAGTTCCTTTTTATATTTATGTATGCGTCTATGTACATATAAAAGATGGAACACAGATTTCATTGAATAAATCTGAGATCTCCAGGTGCAGACGTTTGAATAGTCAGTGCCAGCACCCCGTGTTTTCCTTTCCTGCCGATTTTGCTTGGATCTGGCTCAAAAACTGAGAGAGTCTCGTGGTTTTGTTTACACTGAATGGGGAGGATAGGAACAGAGCCATGGGGCCGTCTTTCATTAATATACAGTGAGGATTTTGTCTAAATTACTGCTATGAATTTCACAGTACACGCTTTCAAAAGCAGTCTCAGGTGGCCTGATGAAACGTGATAGCGCCTCTGCAAACATATCCACTTTCTTTCTTTACAAGGAGGGTGTGTGTGCGCGAATGGGAAGCCCCCCCAAAACGCAGTGCTCCTCGATAACAGAAATGCACTTCTGTTCCGAGGTTTGTCCCCTTAGTTCCCCCCCTTTCCTCCTCCTTAGCTCTCCAGTCGCACCCTAGCCACCCCCCCAGCCCCACCCCACCCTCTCCCTCCCTTTGCGAGTGTGATTGTTTTGTCTGGGAAAAAAAAAATCCAAAGTATATAACAAGGGGAGAACAGTTAGTGCTGATTTTCATTTGCATACATTTTCATATATTTTGGTGAAAATAATAGACTAGTGGAGAGCTGGGCTCCGAGGAGTCAGTGTGAAGGGAAGGCTAAGGATGCGTCGGTTCTGGGGAGTTGAGAAGATGCCTTCCCCCACTCCAGTCACCTCATTTAAAAAAATAAAACATCTTTTATTTTAAAGTCTGACCCTGGAAGTTTGCTTGGTAAGTGTTTTTCATTTTCTTTCCATGTTTTCTCTCTTTCTCCCCCTTCTTTCTGTTTTTTAATTTTTTAATTTTTTTTATGCTCTTGTAAGTTTGGGAGCTCATTTTCATTGCTTGGGACAAGAGAGGGTTCACAGAGCAACCATTTTTAAGTAAGGAAGGGAAAGTGCGTTGAGGGGAGAGAGTTAAAGAACCCAGCCCTGCTAAAATGTTGTATGAAAAGATGGACTTATTCCAAAGCTCCCCACAGTAAAGCACTTTGGGGGGTTGCTATCAATTTTAATTGTTGATTGTGAGGGGGGGAAAGCCTTACAAAAGAAACAATTATAAAGTGCGCAGTATTATAAACATTTCTTGTTTGGGGAATTATAAAAATGGGGACCAGAAAGGAAGAAACCCTCTTTCTGTAGCCAGTACAGACATCGTGAGCTAGGTGTTCTCGCTTGGGGTTGAGGTGAGGGGATTCTTGCTGGGAGCCGGGGTTGGGGTGGGGGCTTGGCAAAGGGAGGCAAAAAGCAGCAAACTATGGAAGCAAGGGAGGAAGAAGAGGTAGGAAGTCAGTACACCCTGGCTTAGTACTGTTTCTGTGAGTAGACGGTTAGTTGCAGCCACCTATCTTGCTGGTGAAATTCCACCAGCAAGAAAGTGATCAATCAAAACTAACGGGGGCATCCTACTTTATTCCTAAAGGGAGTTGGAGCTTGAGCATTGCAAACTAGGTTTTACTTTGTTTTTTATATTTGACAACTGGCCTCGTCCCCCTCCTAGCCACGGGCCCCTGGGTTTTGTAAAAATTGTGGGTGCAGTTACTTGTTAGATGCAGTTAATTAGGTAAATATGACTGGAGGAAATAGCTAGGCCAGTTCCAAACTGATGTGGTCACCTTACCTTCATGAAATGGGCTGGAGAGGATTCTTAAAGCCTCTTGGTTTTATTCTTTTTAAAGGAAGCTGTGTCTAGGTGATGGGGAGGGGTAGACTCAAATGGCTGCAATTTTGTTGCACTTCTTTATCCAGAACACCTTGCAACTTAAAATTTTCGGTTTCTTTGGCAACAGTTCATGCCAAATCAATGAAATGGTTTGTAAAGAGGGAGGAAGAGGTTTCAGTTGGGAGAGGAGTAAGGATTGCCCGTTGGTTTTCCACTCCTTGTTTACGTGCTTGGCAGCCTCGCTTTTGACTGGGGTTAACTCTCTGTGCTCCATTGGACCAGATGCCATATAGAGCTGCTCCCTGAAGATCATTTGTTTCCTTGATGGGGAACATTTCTGAGCAGAGCATATTGGTTGCCATAGAGAAAGAAATAAAAGGAAGAACACTAGTCACATTAAGCTATATGTTTGTGCACTGGGCTTTAGATAAAAGGACCTTGGTTCAGCCAAAGAGAAGAAACCAAACTAGAGATTTCTAGCGCCACTAAAACTAGCTTTATTTTGTTTTGGACTTTTACACTTGAAACATATAAGCTAATTTTATTGGTTGTTGTTAATTTTATATGACACGGTTTACTGAACAAAATAAACTTTCGAAGTACTCAGGATTCGCACTAAGAACTTGTCAGCAGGGGGCGCACTGACTCGCTTTAGCAGGTACTGAGTAAAATGTAGCCGTTTCCAAAGCAAATCTGCTCATTCAAACATGCCAAAGGAGCAAACCTTTCTGTGCAGATTCCTGATGAGTGAATTCATTGCATAACACAGGGTTTTAAATACGAGGACAATGACTTCCCCATCTCTTACCCATCCATGTCTGTGAAATGGCCCTGAAAGAAACAGTTAAAGGATTTGTCCATTTCTCTCACTGAAGTGTATATAAGGCTGGAAAACAGAATTGGACTGTGAAAGCAAAAAAGCTTAAAAAATTATTAAGGATATGTAATAAACTACTTCAGAAACTACCATTCAGGTTGTATTTGGGTGGAAATGGTTAAGAAAGTAAAATGCATTCTTAGGTATTACCTGTTATATAATGAATGTTCTTCAACTTGATACATGCTTTGACTTCTAAATATAACTTAAGATCCTGGAGATTTACTTAAGGCATCCAGGGTCTCTTTTACTTCATTTGATATTTAATGGCTACTTTAATTCTTGGTACCTCCTATGGCTGTAGAAAGAGTCTGAGTTTATCTTCCAAGAGCTTTTTAGGGAAAAGAAAATACAAAATAGCCATCGGTTAGAGGTAACTGTGAACTTGAAACTTTTTAGCATAATATTACTTAACACAATTGAAGAAAAGTTTTAACAGTGCACCAGGTTTCCTTCCGCCCTGGAGATTTTAAAATACTGCCTATGAAGACAACTTTATTTTGGTATAGGACAAAAAAAGGTACGTGAATAACTTCCTAAAATAGTGAAGGGCAAATTCTGTCCAGTTTTGAGGAATTAGTCAGTTTGTTACTAACAATTTTCCCAAGGAGATTTAGAGAGCATGACTAAGAAAGGGTAGCCATAAGTGACTGGAAGTAAGAAGCTGGTGTCCACAGTTCAGTAATTCAATGCACCTGTGACAGTGTCACTGAGACTGTTAGAAAGGGGCACAGGACGTGAAGCTCTAATGTTCCCCCAGGAAGAGGCATGAAGACACCTTTTTCTAACTCAGCTCCAAATCAACCAGCTTCCGGCTATGAGTTTTACTTTGAAACTAACTTAGAAAAGTCCAGGCTTGGCTTTAAATGGTATTTAATCTGAGAGGGTTGAAAGATTATGGGACTAATAAGCAAAGGAGACACTCTGAAAATAATTTTAATTCCATGATTTTTGTCTGGGAGCTCTCACATTTAGAGTCAGGAAATATACTGTCAGGTTTGTGCTGATAAAACAAAGTGGAAAATTGAGAAAACTGTAATTGGAGCCCAAACATTGCTTTTTCTTAAGCTCTCCGGACAAAAGACTTCTGGGGGAAATCCACATGAACTGGACAAATGCCTCAAAGCTCTAGCTTACTTTGCATGCCTGAGCCGCTAAATACATTTAAAAATTATTAAGGAGAAAGGAAACTTTTCTGTTTAGCCAGACATTTTGCAAAACACTAGTTAGGCAATAATTGTATACACATATTTAGAGCATACATTTTTGTGTCATTTTTCATGAGATCTGTAATTGTTACTATCTTGGCTGATACTTACTTTTTTTTCTTTCTTTGCAAAAGTACTTTAAAGAAGGAAAAAGAATTTGCTCCTCATGATATCTATAGTCTTAGGTTACCTAAAGTAAAAGAATCAGAAAATAGTGATTCTGAGTAGCGCAACAAGTTAATTTGAGAACTGATATATTATAGAGAACGCATTAGCATTCTATAATGATTTGGAGGTGGAAACGATCAAGCTGGGTGTATAAATTAAGATTCAAAGTGCTGGGCAAAGCTACAAAATTTTAATTGTTGGGGATGGTGAAGCTGCTTTTGCCAAATGAGAGAATGAAGAACATTACCTGGGTCAAATGCACAAAACACAAAGTGGGTATTTATTCATTTGCTTTCATTTGAGAATGATAAGGTGCTGGATATCCTAGCTGTGCAGGAGTACATTTGCCATTAGCATTTACAAATTAAAATGTTAAACATACTTACAACCCACAGTGTGTGCTATATACAAAGTAAAGCTCTCTTTAATGGTAAGTTTTGGGTGAAAATGAGTATGTGTCTTTTTGAACAGTGGATAAGTTGTTTCCTAGTCTTCCTGAGTGTTTTGAAGTGTTCCATGGTTCTTCTAGTTCTTTGTATCACTTTGATAACTGATTGATCTGATCTGTAGGAAAGGAGCAAGCACTTAGTTTTCTTAGATGGGTTTGAAGGAGCAATTATAAATTCAGACACTGTAATTTCTCACCCTAAAGTAAGAAACTTTATTTCTGATGCTTATAGGACAGCTTTAGACTGCCAGGCATTTCACATTGGGGAACCTAATTTGGGAAGGCATGGTAAATTGGTTATTGAGTACATACTTTTGAAACAACCCATTTTGAACAGTTTGCCCTCTCTAGCTGCATGCATGCACCTGAGAAGTCTGTTAAGGAAAGCTACCAATTGCTAGGGAAGCCATAGCTGACATGATGTGATGCACTATTCTTGCCTGCCCCCTCACATCCCCAATAAGGGTCTTCGAAATTAAATTCACAGGGATAGATAAGTAGAGCCCCAGTTAATTGACTGGAGTGATGATAATGATTTATTAACAAAAGCATGTGGGTATGTCCTAGCTAGAAAAATATTCCAAGGTCAACTGTGTGTGTATGTGTGTGTGTTTTAAAACAAACACTAGAAATATTAACTCAGCTTTGCTAGAGGGGTAGTTGGACTTTTTTGAGTATGTGGTCCTAAGAAGTGAACTCTTCTCTCCCTTGGGGACACTTCTGCCCAACCCCAGCCATGTCCTATATATTAGACAGCACTTCCATTCTAGGTTGGAACCGGGTAATCTGTGACGGATAAGAGGCGTTGCGGCACATCGTGGAAAAAAAACCCCAAACAAACAACTCTTTTACTTTGGTGCCTGCTTTTTTTTTTAACTAGATTTTTAAATATTTGAACTTAGTTATTATCTGTGGAGCTGGGTGCAAATTACAGATTACCAGGCTGAAGGCTGTTCTTTTGGGCATTTTCCCCAAATGGTGCTTATGTGGTGTCTTCTCTCCTGTGACTGCTGAAGCTCACACTTCACTGTCCTGCTCCCTCCATATGTCCACCCTGGACTGGTTAGCATTAGAGGATCTTCAAGAAGGTGTGGCTATTTTGTTCACTTAAAAAATACAGTATATTTGATACTGTATTTTTCATGAATATTTGATACTTCAAGGACTCCGTGGTTTGTTTGCAGCAGTATAATTTCAGCCCGAAAATATCTAAAGAGGCCTTAGTGGTAGAACTCAGTGACCTTGCTCACTGTAGCTTCATGCCAGTGGAGTTTGTTAGTACCATGCTAAAAGTTTTGTATCCCCTATTGCTTTGAACACTTTCCCTTCCTCCCAAATTTTCTGGTTACTCAATAAAGCCCAAGGAGAGGATTCCCGGCTTGAGTGGTGCTTGACAGATGGCAAATCTTAATTTAGTGTTATATCAGGGTGCAAAAAGCCTCCAGAAGTCAAGGCGTGCATCGTTCAAATGGCGTAGGCTATGTTCTCTTTAATTCTCATTGCAAAAACAAAATTTCACTCAGGAAAAAACAGTGACTATTAAAGTATCCTAACTTCAGAAACACAACGATTTCACAGCAAGGGTGTGGCAAGTGATTCCTTTCCAGGGTTATACAATCAGATTGGAACTTTCCCTAGAAAGGTTGTGGGGACACGGACACTCGAGGTCTCCATTCCACAGAGGCGAGGGCGGCCTTCCTCCTGCCCGGTCTCCTGTGATTTGTGGCAGTCATAAGAAACTTCTCCCGAATAGGCGGCGACTTCTGGGGTTCCCAGGTCCAAGCTCCACTTCGTTAGACTGCAGTGTATTTTATTTAGAACATGGTATGCAGAATAAAATTAGGAGGATCCCATTACTCCTCTTTTCTCCCTAAGCACTAAGCACGCAGAGCGGCCTTCAGAAGTCGAATTGGCATTGCTTTTCCGTGGGACAGGAAAACGGAAAGAGATGAAACAAGGCAAAGGGAAAATGGGATAAGGTAAAAGGAGTGAGGTGGAGAAAAAAGCAGGGAGAGATGGAGGAAACTGCGGGCAGAAAGGGACGAGAGAGGAAGATAGTGGTGCGGGACAGCGAAGAGGTAAACGCTGAGTCATCTTATCAGGTCACTGAGTACACGCGCCTTTGTCACTGGCTCGGTGCGTGGCCGCGGGATGCCGCGGTGGGCTTTGTTCCGGCAGTGCAGGGCACGACCCCTCGCAACGCCTTGTTTCCCGCCTTCCCCGATCTAGGGACGGTGGGGGGTGGGGCAGCAGGACAGGGACGGGGACCAAAGAAGTGTTTCTGGGAGATTTCGACCTGGGATTACGTTCCTTTGCACCTTTTTCGGAATTGAATGTTCTCGCTTGGGGGAGGAGGAGAGGGCTGCGCGGGAGGAGGGATAGCGGGAAAGCCCTCCCCACTCCTGCTCTTAGCCCAAGCAAGGGAGGGGTGCAGCAATCAGTGCCTGTGTCCGCGAATTTGTATTGTATGCATGGGTGCATGGATGGATGCTTGCCTGAGGAGGATCGCTGAATTCGGTCACATGTTCTAGGTTTCCGGCAGAGGTTTTGGTAGCTGCAGGCGCCCCAGGTTGGTGCCCCTGTTATTCCTGAAGATCTACTCTAGAGGTGCTTTGGGGCCGCGGGTGGGCGCTGTGGAGGCACCCTGGGGCCGGGGGCTGCTCACAGAGAGCGTGCAGATCCCCGTCGTGGAGGCCTGTGGCGGGGGACAAAGAGGCAGACACTCGAGCAAGTAAAGGGCAGGCGTGCACGTGCACCCACGCGCGCACCCCACGCAGGACTCCTCCCCATAAGGACCCTGGACTCAGAGCCCAGGGTTCTGCGTCTGGAAAGTTCAACCGCATGCAGAGCCCGCTCACTCCTCTCACCACTGCATTTACCAAACGGCTTGTGAACGTGTGTCACCTCCTCCCTAGCCACCCCCAAAGGTGTGGGCAGATTGCAAGAGTAGCTGCTCTGTTATTGTTTGTCAAACAGGCCCTTTCTCTTGGGAGAGGGGCGAGGGGCATGTGGCAGATCCCGGGCAAGGATTACATTAATCAAAGCATTATTTCCCCAGAGAAGCCGAGCACAAATGAGAGTAAATCCTAATAAAATTGGATCGCGGAGAAATGGTACGCTTTAAGTAATCTGTGCTGCCTGATAAAAATCTCACATTTATAAGATGTGGGTTAAAACAAAAAATCCGCACACCTCTGGGTTTGGCTTGGCTGCAGGGTCCAGATTAGGACGGGGGACAGTCGCCACCTAAAGCTCAGCTGAACTTGTGGAGTGAGAAAGGGATGTGGACACCCCGTAGTTTGAGGTTTCACAAAATCAGGTCGATTCGAAAGGCCTCGTTGGCCCTGGTCGCCCCCTTGGAATACCTGCGGAGCCCGAGGGCCGGATGGAGTCCCCTTAGGTGCCAAGGGAGGACGAGAACTCTGTTCCTTTTGAAACGTAGGCCCCATTTTCATCCTCCAGCAAACCTACAGGGTGGACAAGTCCCCGTGGGTGGGGCACGGGGCGTAGCCCGCGAGCTGGGCAATGCGTGGGCACCGAGGAGCGGCAAGGACAGGTTCACAGGTCGCAGCAGGCCCCCAGTCCAGGGCCCGCTGCATCTTCGGGACAGCATCTTAGGCCGCCCTGGGTCCCCTTAGGCCAGGGAAGGGGCGTGCTTTTGAGAATGATTGTTGAGGAGGCCAAGGACGGAGCTCGCCGGTGAGACTTCTGGTACTTTCGGGTAGTCCCAGGCAGGAAGCAAAGCTCGCACTCCATCCGCCTTTGTCCCCAAGGATGTAGGAAACTGCCCGACGCGGTGCACTGCTCTGAGAGGGCAGAAAAGCAAAGCTTCCCCCTCCCTACCCCAGAGCAAGATTAAACCAGCAGCCTGGAGGCAAACTCTCCAGCAGTTCGAGGCCTCCTGAAGTCACCAAGACTGGAAAGCGACACCGTGTTGGTAATAGGTGTGACAACTGCCCCAATCCTCAAGACTCGGCACGACCTTTCGGAGAGGCTCAGAGGCAACCCGCTTTGGTGCGGGTCCCCCGCCGGCCACTCCTCTACGCCGGGGCTCGCCGCTGGAACCCGCGAGGCGCTAACCCGCAGTCGCCCCCTGCAGGCCAGCGCTAGAGAAGCCCGCACGCCGCCGGCAGTCTTGCGAGGCCACTTTGGTTCTCCGTGCCGCCCACGTACTGGCCCAACTACCTAGCACACTCCCCCGGCGCCGGCACCGGCGCCTGGTGCTTTTCCAAACGCTAGCCCCTAGCGGTAGGGGAGCGGCGGGTGGAGGCAGAGGTCTCAGAGGGATGCCGCGGCCTCACCCCTCCTCGGCCCCTGCCCGCCCAGGGTCCGCCGCTCCGCTTCCACCCCAACGCCGGCCGGAGCCAGGCAGCCCCCGCTGGTGCCTGCGGCGGTGCACCTCCTTCCCCGCCCGCCGGCTCCAGAGCTATGGGAGCTGCCCTGTGTGCTCGGCGGGCCTGGGGTGCCTCACCTCCGGCGAGCGCACCTCTGAGGGGGCGCGTCGCCTGTAGTCTTGGCGAGGAGGGAGGCTTGGAGTCTTGTGCGTGTGCGAGTGTGGGCGAGGGCGGGTGTGCGGGTGAGTGCGGTGCGCGCGCAGGGCAGGGCAGGAGGCGTAGCAGCGTGCTCCGGTGCCAGCGTAACCTTTTCAGCTGCGCGATCTGAATCTAAGCAGCCCTAGAGCTCATTCCTCCCCCACCTTCCCGTCCCTCCCTCCACCCCCATTCTCTGTACGTGAGTGTCCTTTCTCCTGCGTCCCGTCTGATTCCAAAAGCGATCCCTCTTGTGGTCCGGGGATATTCTTTGACACCCTGTCTCACGTGAGCGAGGGTAAGGCTGAAAGGGACGGCATTCGCTCAGAAACGCTACGGAGAGCTTTGCCAGTGCTCAGCCTGCTCTTTTAGACAGGATTTCCCCCACCGGGAAGCCACATTTCAGGGGCTTGAGAATCTGCTTCCTTTTTGTCTTCGCCTTAAAAATTACTTGCATGGAGGTTGTTTTTATTTTTGGAGGCATAGGGAGGCAGCAGGAACCAATTAAAAATGGCTTTTGGGGGGTGTCTTTAGCCGTCCTGTTATGTGCTACTGTCCTTAGCATCTTTCCTATTTACTGGTTCCTTGCCGGTGATGGGAAATTTGGCGGCGGGGCGGGGGTGGGGAGGATAAAGACACTCACACCTTTTCAGTTCTGAAATAATGACTCCCCTTTCCTCCAGTCTATGATTTCCATAATTTCATTACAAAACAGAGCTGTCAGTTATCTCTCATTAGAAAACAGAAAAACAGACTAGCAGAAAAAAAAACTTGGGCCAAATGAAGTTCCTCCTTTTGAAAACATTAACCAACCCCATCCAGACTGTTCAACTCTCAAGGGGAAAGAAGGGCAGAGAGAATTCAGAAAAAGGTGAAATATTTCCATCACGGAAAATATCAACCCAATTACCAAACTGCATTTTTGATAACATGTGATTCAGGGGATACAAAAAAGAAACTTTATATTTTTAGTTGTCCTTTTTTGGCCCTAATGTTTGTGTCTGAGGATTTTCAATAATTTAGAAATACTAGTGGTGTATATATATTTTTCTTGGATTTGTTAGTATTAGAAGGTTTTACTATTAACCATAATTTTGTACAGGACCTCCTGTCCTGGCGAAGGGCTCCCAGTAAAGTCTGTACACTCTCACCTCAAGAGATCATCACGAGCCACTATCTTGATCTAATTTTGATCATTCCTTTTCGTAAGATAATTTGTGGACAGCTAAATTTGAATAAAGAATGTTAATGGTAAAATGTTAATGATTAAATAGATGAGCTTTTGTTTTTTAGAATCAAAGTTTAGCCTTTCTTTGAATTATTTATCAAGCTGTTTTCCCATAGGCCTTCCAAATAGAAGGGAAAGGTGAAGGGGAGGGTATCACTCATTGATTTAAAGCATATGTGGGCATAAGGTTATAAAACTAGTCTTTTGGAAGACAGTAAATAACTAAACCATGTCTATAAACACCCACCTTTGGGGAAACAAAAAACAAAAACCCTAATCACTTTCATGGAAAATAGCACTCAATTAACAGTTAACTAAAATATTGTATGGCAGCCTTTAGACACTCCTCCTCTTCCTTTAGTATAGTACCCTTTGGAAATATGCACATTTATACATGATGTAAATATACATATGCACAAGGGTAGATGTTTATGTACATAACAAAATAATATATGTACCCCAACTGAATTCATTTGCATATAACAAATCCATGTGTAATATGCCAAACTTCTGTGATTAACAATACATTCTATAATAGGCAATCTTAAAATAAGAGAAGAATGAGTATATCTTAATGTTATTAACATATTTCAAAATTTGTATTGAAATCTGAATTGTGCCAACTGTATATAACACCATAGAAATAGATAAATAATACATGTGTAGTATTTATATTTTAAGCACACCCCATTTAAAAGTACTATGAACTTAAATAACTTGTTTTCCATAAAATAAAAAGCATCATATTTTTGAATGCACATATAAAATATGTACACTCTATCAAAATCAGGGTTTTTTTTTGCCTTTTTCTTCCCTGCAAATTAAATACTGTTGACAGAACAAAAATTAAATTCTGAACGCAATAACAAAGAACATTAATTTTATTTTCCATTCTACTGTAAAGGAAACATTTTTAAGTAGTTTAATTTTATGGTTCTTTATATCATTAAAAGACATTCAGTAGTTTAGTGATAATTCAAAATGTAAAAAAAAAATTTGAAGCATATATTTATCCTTGAAATGATGTACAATATGGGATGACATGTTACTTACTTGCTTCTTGTTAGTTTTTTAAATTTTTTATTTTCAGAGACATTTTTTGGGGTTAAAATAATACAGTTAAAATGAATACTTTGGCAGGAATCCAATGCTTGTTTGTGCTGAACAAATGTAAAGAAACATTATAATTGAATGTTATACCTTAACAACTATTTGTCCTAGTTGATAAAGGAATCAAAATATAAAGTTCTGAAATTTTCTTGAAAACCATAATAGAAGGAGCTCTCTCATGTAATGACACTTTTACTGATATTATAAAATATTTTGTTGGCTTTTCTCTGTTTATGTAAATATATATTTCTTTACTGAAAAACATATATGATGTTTATGGTGGCGTTTATTCCCACATGTAATTTATTGCTTATTTATTTCAGACACAGTATTTGAAAGACTGATGACTCATCAGGAGTGTCTAAATATTAGTGATGAGCTTGTGAAAATTAAAATCAGTTTTAGTCCAACTGCTTTTTTGAGGTTTGTTTCTTAGTCGCTTAAAATGCTTGAAGTTAAAACCATGGAAATACTACAAGTGAGAATCTTTAAAAAGACTATTACTTGGAAAGAGACACAAACGTTTTATTCTAGATGGGTTTTAAAATCAACTGCAAAAATAATTTAGTCTTTTATTTCAGGAAGATTTCTATCTGATGGTGTGCTGTGACTTAAGGAAACATAGTGTATATAATGATTTAAAAAATGCACAATGTTCATTCAAAAATTTGAATGAAGAGTTACTCTCTACAAAAATGTAAAATCTTTTTTATTTTGATTTAATTAATGAAGTGGATAAAGTAGGCTCAAGTTATACACATAGAAAGATTTGTATGAATAAATATTTTGGCATTCTGTGGCCTGCAAGCAGTCAGAACTATAATATAGCAAATAAAACTCCCCAGAATGTAGGCATCCAAGATTAAATTTCATTAAAAATTTGTCAGTTAAGGAAAACAAGTAAGAGTGCTTATTAACTCAGGGCAACTATAAAACGTTGACAGATCTCAAGTTTCATATCTAACTAGGTTCAGAAAACTGCTAGGATGTTGGTGGAGTACAAGTTATTCTGTCAAACCATTTTTCATAGTGAATTATCTTTTCAATGCTCTCAAATTTAAAGTCTAACTTTATAGACTACCAGTTTTGTCCCCGGCTTCCTCCCTGCCTCCCTGTCATCCTCCTTCCCTCTTTCCCCCTTTCTCTTTCTCTCTTTTTTTCCTTTTCAAGTCTGTAAACAGTTGCGCGAGGCTAATTCAGTAAGGTTCAGAGAGACACCTGAGGAGGGGTTCAGGTATTCAACCTCAGTGTTGAGACATCATCACTGTCACACATTGAGGTGAGATGTATCTGTTCTCTCAAAATGTTTATTTTCTTTCCTCAGCCACTACTAGTGACTTTTAAAGAGAGAATCAGGCAATGTCTACTGAAAGCAAAATAAACTGGAGAATTGAATTAACGATTTGGAGATTTCAGACATTGCTGCTTTCTTTTCCACCTACCTATTAAGAAAAGAAAAAAAGGACATGGTAAAATTTGAATAATCTATATTGGCTCTCTATAGCGATTCACTTTGTAAGACAGCAACTAATTCTATAAACTGTTGCTTGACTCTTCATTCTCCCAGTGTTATGAGAGATGAAACACACCTGAATGGACCTCCTGTCGAGACATTTACCAGATTTAAATAAAGAGAATTAAGGGGCCTGACTTGCCAGGTTTGGCTGAGTACATTGATTGAAGTTATTAGATAATTGTTCGCCCTTCTACTTAGCCCCATGAGAGGAGACACTCACATATTATAAAATACTTTAAATTAATATTAAATAGTCCAACTGGGATTGCTAAGGTTATTTACATTTAGCGATAGATTGAAATGTTAACATTTTACATTTAATGAGTTAGAATCTTAGTCTCCTTGTATGCTCTGACTTGGAAATGTTAGCTGAACACATTTTCAAGGATCTTTTAGGGAGGACAATTTTCTCAGTGTGATTTGGTGAATTGCAAGGTGTAATCCCTTTACTTCCTGTGGGGGACAATAATTGAGAGAATAAGAGAGGACAGTGTTCGTGTATTATGGGTGGTTATTAGACCCATACACTATTTCAAAGTAGTCTTTGGCAGAGTAGGATAATATTAAGCATCATTTGGGTTTAGTCTAAAGAATATTAGTAAACATCAGTTACAGGCAATTTTTTAAAAGCTATCTAGTCACAAATATTATTTTAAAAATGACACCTAGAATGATATTAATGAGCTTTGCTTTTTTCTCAAATATTTCTGGAAAATTATGTCACTATATCTTGCATTCATCTAATTAATCACCTAAAGTATTGTTTTCACACATAAAGTGTGAATACTCTAAGAACAAATAAAATCGTGTGCTAGATAAAAAGAAAACATTACTGACTTCATATTTGCTGTAATTTCAGGAGGGAGTGGCCAGGTGGAAACTATGGGCTGGTGATATTTTATGTGTATGAAGTCATTTTATTGCATGAACAGAAATTATGTTTTCTGTATTAATCTTAGAAAAAGTGTGATAACCTTTTGAAATTTTTAACGATTTTGATTTCTAGATGCATATAGAAATAGGGAATTACTTGATAGATTTAATGTTTGTTTGCACAGAAATTAAACATATAAAAAGATTTAATGAGTAAATAAATGAAGGATGTTTAACAACTGGACAGTTAAACCAAAGACTACTTTTGTTGGTTACAACTGTTAGTCATTCTATACTATTTTTTTCTTTGAGGCTCCAAAAACTTATGCAATATGAATTTTTACTGAATCACTAATTATTCTTCACCCTAGACCCTTTTCAATAAATTGATGCCATCCATTGAAGATTTATGGCCAAACAAGATAATAGACTTATTATTAGGAAGTTCTTCCATCATAAGAATTTACAAGATTTTTTGGAAGTAATACCTATAGGGGTATTTATTTTGCTTCTTTTATTTCTCATTTTAGAGTGAGGACCTAATTCTCCATGTTGGCCATTGATCACAATGCAGGCTGTTGAGAGGTAGCCAGTAATTTCTTTATCTTTCACCTGCAAATTACACACATTATTTTGCAGCTCAAAATGAGCATTGGCAATGAGTTGCATTCAGTAAATGTCTTTCACAGCATTAGTACAGAACTGAGGTACAAAAGAATATTAATCTAATACATTCCAAAATTCAAATACTTGTGATTAATAAGCATTATTATCTATAAATAAGGCCCTAATGATACTTTGGCAGTGTTGTAAACACAAGAACCAGAGGCAATTATTGTCATTACTGTTCGTCAAGTGCTTCCATGAATACCGAGAGGGTGCTGCGGTCCAGCTTGCTTGGCAAGTAAGGTTCCTACAAAGAAACAGATGTTGGCCAATCAGGACTGGCTACTATCAACTGCCCTTAGCCCCAAGTACAGGGTCCTTAAAAAAGAAAAAAAAGTCCAAGACATTAAAACAGTTTTGACACGATTTTTAAAAATATGCTTTATAATATTTATAAAGCATCTTGAAGGTAATGCCGTTTTCCAATACTGACTTTGGTGAATTGGCTATATCACCAACCATTGTGTTAGCTGGAAGTAAAGGTCTCCTTTGTGAGGCTGTAGATCCAGTGTGATGATGAGATGCTCTTGAAATCAAATCAGGAGATGACAAAAAACAAATTGCGACTACACGAATAACCCTTGTATGGGTGTGACCAACGTCTCTATCTTTTTTCCCTTCCTTAGGCCACCCAGTGCTCACTCCTCTCTATTAAATGGGACCAACCCACCAGGCCCAGCTCCAACACTGTGTGTGTGTGTGTGTGTGTGTGTGTGTGTGTGTGTGTGTGTGTGTGGTGTGGGTGGGGAAGCTGCTGCAGTACAAATTAAAGTAAGTTCCTCATGCTCAGAAAACTCGACACAGGCCCTAAGCCCCATATTCGCTTTGTGCCCTGGATCTTCAAAGTCATTGCAGAATGAGCTCTGGTTGTGTCAGTGAGCTGATTTTAGCTTGCAGTCTTAGTAAATTCGATGGCACTGATAACAGCTAAAGTGGTTTTGGGAGAAGAGAAATAAGTTTTATATACATTTTTCCTAAGGGGTAGGTGCATTAAACATCGAATGCAAATTTGTTGTCTATTTTTAAATTTTCTCGTGCCAAGCTTTATGCTTTAAAGATGTCATAGGTCGATACTGGCACTGAGAAAGCATTGAATTGGTTTCCCAAGACTTTGGAGAACCTTAGAGAGGAAGAGCGGGTGGCAGTGGGGTAAGTGATGTGAAGAAACAACCTCTTTGCCAACCATTGTTGTTGGCCATCAGTTCTAATGGGCCACGATCTTTATGGAGTACAAGTTGTTAATGGGACCCACTGGGGGCAAGTGAGATTGCGTAGTATGGACTCCCCCACCCCCGCAACCTCCCAACAGATAGATACCTCTTTGTTATCACTAAGTTTGAGGGAATTTTCCCTTCTTACTTTCAGGGAACCAAAAGAGAAGGGATTCTTGGGAGGGAAATCAGGGAGAAGGGCAACCTCTGAGATTTTCCTCTGGCTCTTTCTGAAAATATTCTTGCCACCCTTGGTCTGGACTTTGTCATGGGGGCAAGGTAGCCACGCTCAGGGCAGGTAGCTGGACTGCACAACTGTGGCTGACAAGAGGCAGTAGGGCTGCGGCCTGGGCCCCGGGCACTCTCTCCTCTCTCATCCTCTGAATGGGTTGGAGGGAGAATGACCTGCCAGGATTTAGCAGCTTGTGCTCACTCTCTGCGTGTGGGGAGGTGAGAAAAGGTGAACTTTTCCAGGCAAATCTTTTCTCATTTTCATGCCTAACAACTCAAAAGAGAATTTCTGTAACAACAGCAACAATGGTAACAACAATAATAACAATGACACAATTTTATTAGAGACTTACCGTGTACCAGGTATTAAAACATGCATTTTATGGGCATTGTCTTATTTTAGTCTCTAAGCACCTGTTAAAGTACAGCTTGTACCCAGGTTTGACAGATGAGTCAACGGAGGTGTCTAGGGGCTTAGTCACTTGCCCAAGGTCATGATGTCGTGGTGGTACTCAGTTTTGAACATCGGTCATGTCTCTTAGAGACAATGTGGTTTTAATAGCACTGCTTTCCACATTTTGGGGTCTCCTGCTGCTTTCTCCCCTTTAGGGACACCTGTGCTAGCTGGCAAATCAGTCAGGTGACATTTATGAGTGCAGTGCCCTACTAGTCTCATATCAAAACAAGGATGGTAAAAGTCTGTTAAGGCTTCCTTTACACACTATTCCCACAGTCAGCGACATCTCCCAGCCCTACATGATAGTGAGAGCACAGTAAGGCTCACCATGTTGACATGGAATGATGATTACGATTTGGTTTGGATGGTACATTTACACTGAAGTATAGCAGGTTATACGGTCTTAGAAAGTGCATGTGTGTGCCTCTATAAAGTCTTACGTTAAATACACATGTAGTAACATGCCAGCTTCTTTGGATGTGAGCCCTCCGGGGAAGAAAATAACCTATTGCCTGGAAGCACTGCCCCTAAACATGATGGTGACTATCGACTCCGATTATTGTTTCTGCTTCCAGGCTGATGGAAGAGCCAGTGAACTGCTTTGGACGCTTCTGCTCCTCAGTGTCCTCAGCTCGCACACACCTTTGCAGGAGCAGTGTGGACACCTCATAGCCAGAGAAAGAGCCACTGTCTTAAACCTCCTCATGGGTCTTGGAACTATTTCAGGGGGCCTGGGATAAAACAGTGAAGCAGGACTCTGTGCCCCCTATGGGAGTGCCGTGAAGCTGTGCAGGGCTCCTTCTTACAAGGACCCAGGAGCAGAGAACGCAAATGTTGGTTTCAGGACAGAGGGAATGGAGGTTTTGTTTGGGGTCTAAGAGGAAATAGAGCCAGCTATGGAACTTTGAGAAGCACTGGTGCTCCACTCAATAGTGATTTCTCTAAGTGAAGTCATCGCTGCCACTGGCCCTCAAAGGGCAAAATGTTATTTGCGAAGGTCAAAGTAGAAAGGTTACTGGGCTTCCAGCAAAATGACTTTCACCCATTAATTAATTAGTTATTAATGAGTTAATATTCTGAATTCTGACTCATGCCAAGAAATAATTTAAGGCAGTTTATAGAAATCCCTGCCAGGAAAAAAACCCCCAAAACCGAAGGCAGGAAAAGTGAGCCTGGGTAAAATCAGAATAAGCAGATACATGTCCTTAAATGCTGGATTCGGCTTAGAGGCGTTGAAAAGTCACACGGAATGACCTGGGATAGGGTTTACTTTCTTTGTAGAAAAGAGAAAAAAGAAAAATTAAAAAACCTGGTTTACAATAAGCTGTAAATCTATGTTAACTTTTGTTTTAAAAGCCACGGTTTTCAAGATGAACTGTCAATTACATCTGACTTGAATATACTTCCTAAACATCTTTAATGTATCTGACCTCAAAGAAAATGTTCTGAGAACTTACTAACCTATCTTTTGTATTCAAAATACAAAAGTGCATCTTGAGTCTATTAGAATTTAATATTAAAGAAATAGCATGATGATATTCTTTGACAATTTTTAAGGCTAACAATTGGCATTTTACTTCCTATATTTATTTCCCATGAGATCATTTGACAGTTTGAAAAATATGGACCATGTCTGTTTCTTCCAGTATGTCCAAGAAATCAATAAATTATATGTTTTGCTGTTTCTTCTTCTTCTTCTCCTTTTTCTTGCTTAGGTAGTCAAGAGACAAATAGTATAAAGAGCTCAGTAAAGTTCCTTGTATTTATGGGTATGTGAATTCATACAGTGAGCAGCAACTAATTTAGTGACTTGGTTGTCTCATGTAACCCTTTTGGTATCAGTTTTGTCATCTGTTAAATCAGGGTTGGGATTTAGTTGATCTTAAATTGCCTTCTAGTCATAAAATTCTGTGCTTTGAATTTTCTGTAATCTAGAGAATCCATTAATGTAAGCATGATTTTAAAATATCTATTTATATTTCAATCAAGATAGAACTTCAATGTAAAGAACACAGGGCATTCTATTATGCAGTGCAAATCAATAAAATGAAAATGTATCCATTGACAACATTTGTATTTTCACCTATTACAGAGCTGTGCCGTCTCTTTGAATACAGTACACTTTTATGCCCCATTAAAGCATGCTTGACATAACTTTCAACTACTTGCAAATGCTGAGAAGTTGAAAAACATAACATTTACAAAAGATACATCTGGTGCATATTTATACGACTTGGAATAAGGAATCATTTAAGTACTGCTGAGCATCTCCATGTTAGGAGAAAAGATATTCCATGTCCATTTGTGAAATCGGTAGTAAAATACATGGAGGTTTAAATTTCTCTGGTGCATTTTTTTTTTTTACTTGGCACATTTTAAAAATATGGAAATACTGATTAGGGCTTAGTTTATCTTAGTTGTTGGAATTGCTTCTCTCCTGAAGTTTATATATTACATCATTAAATCTAGTTTAGATTCTAAGTTTTTAAAGGGGTTAAAAGTAGCTCTTTCTACTCAGAAGAGCGGCTTCTTCGGGGACAGAATTTATTAATCTGGGGTTAATGGACCTGTGAAGCATCCAGAGGTGAGCTTGGGGCTTTGTGAGGCTCCTGAGATTGCTTGCACACATCTGTGTGTGTATATGTGCATATACCGGTCGGTCCAGATGGTATCCAGCCATGTGATATGAAAAACAGAGACATTTACCGAAGAAGATACAAGATACAAGAAACATTGTACCTAGGACAATGACACCTCAGGCCCCTTCAAAGTAGGCACCTTGGGACCTCACACAGTTCTCCCAGTCACCCTCAGCTGCCCCATCATATTTTCCTGAATCTCACTGATGGTCTGAAATCTCTTCCCTTTCAAAGGTGATTTTAATTTTGGGAAAAACCAGAGGTTACAGGACATCAAATGTGGGCTGTAAGGGGCTGAGATACCTGGGTGATTTAATGTCTTGCCAAAAACCTCTGCACGGGATGTGATGCATGATCGGCCATGTTGTCGTGATGAAGCTGCCAATCACCAGTTGCCATAGCTGAGGCCTTCTGAATCACCCAAATGGTTTCCATGGGGGAATGTTCAAGCTCAACATAAAATTTGTTGCAGATTTGTTGCTCTACTCACTCACTTTTGAATGTGATGGCCACACAGGTACACGTGCTCACTCAATGGCTTCTATGGCCCCTGCTGACTAGTACGGTGAGGTCATCATTGCTCATGCATGCGCATTCCAGTCCACTCTCCTCTTGGCTGCCAGGTTATGTTGATGTTGTGCAAACCATTCTCATTATATTAACAATGGCTGGACTTTTTTTCCAGACAGACTAATACACACACACACACATACATATGTGTGTATATGTGTGTGTGTGTGTGTGTGTGTATGTGTATATATATGTTCATTTATTTCCCCCCTGGAAAAGACCTAACTGACATCAGTATCTCAAAGAGGTTTATTATCCTGGCATAGTGGAAGGACTTGGAATCATGAGAAATCCTTGGGCTTTCCCCTTCCTTGTTAACTGTTTAACCTGCCTTCTGTAGCCATCTCACTTCTGCAGGGCTTACCTGCAAAATAAAAGGGTTGCACCAGAAACATCTCAGCTGCCCTTTCCAGCACCAGCATTCTGTAGTCCTGAGTCAGAAACTTACCTCCATCTACCTAAACTCTTAAGCCACCAATGCCCTCTGTGTTTTTTTCTATTACTACCTTCACCTTTAGGTGGTTATTGTGCAGTTTCTCTGTAGAGAATAGGTTAGGTTATGCCAAAAAAAGTGCAGGGCTGCACATATATCAACCTGAGGAAAAGCACACCTAAAAATTGTGCAACTCTTCTAGAATGCCACGTGGTGCGGCATGTGAAATAGAGCTTGTACCCTCCAGCTCACACACACTTTCATTAACGTTATGGGCCATGCTTTAAACAGAGAAGAGTGAGAAAGTCAAGGTTAAGAACATTACGTTCCTCACTATGTAGGAGGAAAAAGAGACAGTTTGTAAATTAAGGCGTTGTATCTCCTTGTCAATTTCTTATCTGTTGTCAGTTGGAATGATTTTTAAATCAGAAGAACACTGAAGATCTGTTTTCCCATCATTTTGAAGCCTAAGGAATATGGAGCTGGTGTTCTGAGCCAGGAAACAGTCCTGTTTTGAATTCAGAAGCTCTATTGCTGAGCACAGATGCTAGGCCAATGATAAACTCCAAAAGGTTCAGCATGATATTTCAACTCAGAGGTCAGAGAGGATTCCTTGGGGTGGGCAGATGAAGAACAGCAAGTGTGGCTGGGGAGTCTTCAGTTGTAGCACCTTCACTGGCTTTGGGGATGTGATCAGCTAGGAGAGACCCACCTTTGACTTTGCTAGGAAGGCTATTGTAGTGGGCACCACTGGTCTCAGGCTACAAGGTGTCTCTAAATTTCTATATATTTGACATTATGTAGCTTCAACATCTACACGGCTTTCTAAATTTTTCACTATACAGTTGCTGCAGGAATATAGACCCAGCCTCCAAGACTGATATGATCTATTGTGAAGAAATTCTTATTTTCAGAGGCATTAATGGGACATGTTCTTCCAGATCTTATTTTGAGCCCTTAAAAGTGATCATGTCAGTGTGGCAGCTGTGCATGTAGACTGACCTCACATGCACACTATTAACCAGATTCCAGCCTTAGAGGCAGGCACCCACCTCCACTATTTTTCCTTCTCTCTTTCCCCAGATGTTTTTTTCTATATTGCAGATCTGTTAAAAATCTTTCAATATAATGATAGGTGGAGCTTTTTCTGAGTTCAAATCCCCATGGAGACTGTTTTTCTGGGAGATGGCTTGAAAGAATCTTACAGAGCTGAGATGTCAGCAGTCATGAACTTCATAAGAAATTTGGCTAAGTCACATACATTTTGATGTGCACTGATGACGTTTGGAAATATGAGAACATTGGGATTGATTTATTATTAATTCATACTTCTAATACTTGACAGAACTTTTTATGACCAATTGAAATGACAAAAAAAAAAGACACAATTAAGGATTGAAACTGTCAGACCAAATTTCGATAAGGAATGAAACAAAATATATCTCTTTTTCTAAATGACCATCACCCTCATGCTCCAAAGCCTTATCAAAACCAGAACTACATCCTACACTGAAGCTTTTCTTCAGCAATTAAGTTATTGATCTGCCTCTTACCATTATTTACCTTGATGGAAACTGCAAGATACCTTGACCCAACCTTAGTGCCAGGTAACCCCAGGAGGTGGGAGGTCAGAGTAAACCTGGCTAATGATGTAGTGTTTTCATCTTTCGAAGGAAGGGAAATAAAAGACTGCCAACTTTTGATGCCATTTGTCTCCATTGGGAAAGATCTGAATTGACGGAAGCTGTCCTGTGAGAGCTGTACGTCCTGTGCCCTCTGCTTCTCCCGGGCCCCACCCAGTGATGTGCAGTGACTCCATGGTCTGGCAAAGGACACTTGAGCTTTCTACCTAGGAATATTCTCATGGGAAACTCTTTGAGCATGTTGATAAAGCAACCACAATAAGATTGAATGTCATGCCATCGATAACATTAGCTGGTTTAGTTTTAACTAATACCACTTCAGTCAACAAAATACCTGTTTACAGTTTGACTTCCGTATCATAAGGACTTTGGAAGAAGAAATGAAATAAAGTATGTTAAAAGCTCCTTAGAAAAAACTGTCTTACAGGACAAAGGTATTCACCTTCACAGTGAATCAGTGTTGCTGGGCAGCCAGAGATTTTAAGACATCTCATGAAAGGGCAGGTGAGAGAGAAACAAAAGAAGAATTTCTGACACTCTTTGGCAATGTTCCTGACTCAGACTTTTCAAGTCCTTTCTCTGAGGCCCTGGTATTCCCACTGTTCTTGACATTCAGTATATTGGTTTGAAAACAACATTTGTTTGTCATGATACTTTTTTTGGTTGGATAGTATTATTCAGAACTGGGGGAATGGAGTTCCACCTTGGACACATGATGCACTTCTGTAGGTGAGAATTGAGATCCTTCAACTCAGCTTTCTAATCTGGGGTCAACCCTGAGACCAGAAATCTAAGTGATTCTTCCATAGATGTTACTTTGAAAATATGACCACAACATTACAAAAATGACCCAGATAGTTCAGAAACTCTGTTTTTACATTTTTGGCTGGACATTTTCCAGCCAAAATATCTTAAATATCTTAAGTATAGAAATATTTCTTTTTTAAAACTAGTTTTTCTAAGACTAGTATGTAAGGTCTTAAATTTACTCTTTTCTCATGCCATCAACAAGGAAGGTTTTTCTGATGAAAAAGATTATTAAAAGATTAGGGAATGTGCTTTTTAAAGATAAAATTCTCTGTAAGAAAAGGCATGGACAACTAAATCATCCAAATAAAATGGCACAGGCTATTAAATTATCCCTTCAACTTTGGGAATTTATGGTGAACATTCACTATGCAATTCTGAATGTTCATATTATAGATCCAGAATTTAAGAAAAGCAATTTTGCTAATAATCTGCTGTGAGGAAGCAGTTCAAATTAATTAATATTGAGGAAAGCCCATCCCGTGTCTATGTTCTTAAGGGGATGGCCTGTTTGGACTGAAATGAGTGATATTCAGCTATAAATTCCAGTGAAGCTGGTGAACCAGTTAACTCAGTAAACAAGGTGAGTATGGCTAAATTAAAAAAAAATGAATAGTACAAGTATAATAAAAATCAAGAAAGCTGTGAAGGAATATGGACATATAACCCAACATAAAGAATTTCTTATTATGCCATTTGCAAAGAAATGAAGAAAGAGATTGCAAACTTTTTTTTGTAATTATTTGAGATGAATATGTGATTTGGGGTATGCAAAGTGGGAAAATAACTGGATAAAAAGACTGAACTAAAAATCTGGAGGTTTACCACACAAATATTGTTTAGAAAACTGCATATGTTTTGAATATTAAAAGGCTTTTCTTTCTCTTATTTTGGCTATGCCTTCTTAAGTAGCTAATGTATGTATCAGCCTTCTTGACCTGAGTTAGATGATTTGGCCCTGAATGATTTTTCTAGCACCTCTGATGCCTATTTCAACTTGTTTTCTGGGAAGACAGTATGCGTTTGCTTTTTGCAGAAATAATTTTCACAATTTCTTTCTTTTTTTAATCCTCTCCCAAGAATATGTTTATTGATTTTAGAGAGAGAAGAAAGGATGGGAGAAAAAGAGAAAGAGAAAGGGAAAGAGAAAGGGAAAGAGAAACATAGGTGTGAGAGAGAAACATCAAACCTACAACCTAGGTTTGTGCCCTGACTGGGGCTTGAACCTGAAACCTTTTGCTGAATGGATGATGCTCCAACCAACTGAGCCATGCAACCGGGATAATAATTTTCACCATTTCAATCTTCTTGATTTTAGTTTATTTTCAATTTTCTCCTTAGATTTTCTTCTCTTTTGTCTTGTTTTCCCTTTTAATGTTTAAAGTCAACTTTCCACAAAATTTTCCACATTTACCTCCTGGTCCCCTCCTTTCCCTCTGGGATATTTTCTCTGCCCCATCATCGAATTAACCTGTCAATGCTCATTATGCATCTATCGACTATCTTTTACTTTTATCTTTTATCATGCCCTATTCTCTTTGCTTTTATGGATATAGTATGTTGTCTTCTTCCTGTAGAGATTTTCCAAGCTATTGGAAATTTCAAACCAGTATTTGTTAATGTACAAGTAACTTTTCATATTTTCATTGAATTTTGAATTGGATTTAATCTCTAATTTCTTTTTCAAAGTTGCTCTGTTTTACCCTCTCTTCCTAATGGGCACAAGGCCCTACCTTTTCATCCTCGCTTGCCTATCTGGATGCTTTTTCTGGTGTCTGTGGTTACATCTAAGAAACTCTAGATTGAGAGTTCTGTCTTGGCAACTTAAAATGGGCAGTTTAGTATATTCTTCTCATTGGCAAAGTAGATGGTGCTTCCACATGTGTCCTTTTTGGAATAGACTTCACAGGTAGCAGAGGAACTCCTTAGATGGGAGGCACTGTGTGTGTGTTGAACCAATGGACAGATAGGTTCTGACTGGGGCTCTCCATGTTACCCCTGTTTGTGTCACCCTGGATAAACTGCTGAATTCTCTGCAGTTCTCTGAATTCTTGGAGATAGCAACCAACTCAGGGTTTTTGTGTAAATTTTGTACTTGGAGCATTTCCAGTAAGCGTTAATTCCCTCTGTACTTACCTATGTAGAGAGACTAGGAAAACTTAAGCTACTAGATACAACAGACACAGCAGATGTAGTGGAAGTGAGGGTGCTAGAAATAAAGCCATTAATATAGCACTTTCAGTGTTTTAAAGCACACTTATAGCGTCCATTTCCATTTTCTTTACAATTACCCTGAGTTTTGGTGAGGATCCCAGGCCTTTCAGTAGGGAACTAGAGCATCTCTTTGGGCCACAGATGCCATGTGATTCATTTGGGGGAAAGAAATGCCCACTGAAAGCCACATGGATATTACTAAGGTGATGGCTAGATCACTCTGAGTGTGGAAAATCAGACCACTTGGCCTCATAGAAAAGAAGAGTTTTAAGTTTCATTCCTAAGTCCAGAGAAAAGAAAACCTTTCCTTTTCTTTCCTCTTTGCTGTTGTTGGCAAGACTCTGTAAAACTGCAACTTGCATATAAGACACACTGGAGCAAATTTGCAAAGAGCCTCTATACTTTGCATGTGTTAGATTTTTCATGCATAGCCACAGCTCTGGATAGTGGTAGTGTATGTGGGGTTGGGGGAGGGGGCACAGATGGGCTTTCCACATTTGCCACCTCAAAAGTGGTTTTCTCAAAAGTAGAGTTCCTTAAGGAGGCTTACCTCTTGAGCAGTGCAATCTTTAAGTGAACAGTTCTGAAAGTGATGAGGAATCTGTACCTGTTCACCTGGATGGTGGGAAGAAGGTGATTTGTTGTTTAAAACAGAAGTCAGAAAAGAGTTCCAAATGGTTCCTGCAATTTGTATAGACTAGAGTGACTTTCAATTGCTTACAGGTCACAGCATAGCTTTTTCCTAGGTACTTTTTGTCCAGATAGACCTCCACTGGGGAATAGTTAAATGTCTTAGAGTTAGTGATTAGATGAATGGCTTGAGGCTTCAGTCTCTTCTCAGAAAGACATAGATTCTTTGTGATATGACCACTAGTGACTTTAAACCCCTTTTTTTTGGCTTTTTGCCCCCTATATCGGTTAGAATAGAGAAGGTTATGCTGTGGTAGCAAATAACTATCAAAACCTCAGTGGCTTTAAACAACAAGAGTTTATTTCTTGATCTCACTTCACTGCATGTCCACTGTGGGTCAGAAGGGGTGTCTGCTGCTTGTAGACATTTAGGGACTTAGGATGATGGAGCCTCCTCTCTATACCTGTTTCCACATTCTCCGTAGTGGGGGAAGGGAACATGGTGAAGCTTGCCCTGGCTCTAAAAGCTTCTACCTGGAAGTGACACATGCCACTTCTCAGATTTCATTGGTCAAAACAGTCACATGACTATATCTAACTTCGAAGTTGTTGGGGACATTGGATTCTACTGTGAGTCTAGAAGGAGGAGAAGAGAAATATTTAATAAACTGCCTATGACTACTTCATCACTCATTAAAGACAGCCACACAGGGAAGGGATTTCTTTATGCTTATGCTAATTTGGACCACTGGCAGCAGAATTTCTCTACCTAGACATTTTGAGCATTAGTAAAAAAGTGTTGCATTTCTCCATGATAGTCCCTGTGAGTGACTGTTCTCTGCATCCTTGCAATATTATGCTGTAGCAGCTTCATGGATTACTGTTACTTTGAAATACTTCTATTGCCAATGATTATGATGAAGATAATAGTGAAGAATAAAAACTCACCCACACAGAGAAGTACATCCCTTAAGCAGTTGCTTAAACTTCACTTTTTCCTCAGTCTTTTGAAAGTGCCTTTCAAGCCTTGAAGAACAGCATCTTTGGTGGATGTCAACATTTGATGGATAAGAAGTTAAGACTCAGAGAAAAATAGTAGCATAGACTTCTCAATCTCTAATACATAAGTATTTAATTCATTTTTGAGGGCTTTGACTGTAATCACCAACACCACCCTTTCCCCACTCCCCACCACCGTCACCGTCACTAGTACTTCCACTACTGCCACTATCTATCATTTAAACATTATCACACTTGTGTGACCCATATAGTGTTTCTCTTCAGACCATCATGGAAACCAAAATTTAAATAAGATTTTTAGCAGTGTTTTTCTTCTACACATTACATAATCCAGGAGCTAAAAAGATCATGGAAGAAAAGTGGCAACCCAGAAGTGTCTGGGCAACTAGGTTTACACTAAACCTATCATTCTCCCTTTTCAATTTACCCTTTTCTTTTTCATTTCAATTTTCTTCCTGTGGTGCATTCTTTCCTCTCAACGTGGAAGAAAACCAGAGTTAAAAAAAAATGACACACTTCATGACCTTCAGGTCCCAGAAAGGGTCTGTGCATTGTGGCAGCATGCCCTTCAACTCTTTTACCACATATACCACCCAGGTGTACCCATTAGAAATGCCCAGGTGTGGCCAGGGTTACCAAAGTTAGTGTGATTTTTTTCCTGCCAAACTCAGCTCAGCAACCATCAAGGGGAAGGTAGAAGGACCAGTCCAAAGTGAAGTGGCACAGTTACCCAGGGAACAAGAATAATTTGGCAGGATTATTGAAGTCTGCTGGCCCCACTTAATGAAGTCACTTGTCTGCTCTGATGTGGGTGCCATGCCCCAGGCCTCTGGGAGTAGTGTTCAGAGTGGGCTTTTTGTGGAGGTGATTCTCACTGCCCACCGAGCTATAGAGATTAAGGTTCTGTTACAACCTCTGGCTTATGTGGAAAAGATGGCATCTTGAACCTTGCCCATGGGCTATGTAGTTTTAACAATCCTTTGAAAAGCCTATAGGCATTTGTGTCTTTAACCGCCTTTGCTGGCTGAGGTAATGGTGGAAAGTAGAGAGAGGATCCCGTCCTAAAGCAGAAGGCCCTAGAGCTTTAGCCCTTAACCCCCCACAATATGAACAAAACAAGGATATCGTTAAATTGCCAATCCTGGCTCCAATTGAATATTCGCCAAGAATTCCCTGCTTCCACCTCACATAATATGTTTTATTTTTCTTTTGGGGATTTGTTTTCTGAATCAGCTTACTTCTTTGTGGTCCCATAATCACCAAATGGAATTCTCCCCGTGTTTCATCCTTCATCATTAGAAGAAAAATACAGTATCATTTACTGGCAAGAAATAAATATCCCAAAATGAAAGACAATATTTAGTGACCCCCCACCAAACACACACACACACACACACACACACACACACAACCAAAAAAAAAAAAAAAAAACCAAAGCCAAAACCCAAAAAACCAAGAGTACTACATTTCTGATGAATCAGAACTGGAAACGATTAAGGGCTCATTACATTAAAACAATGAACACTCACATCCATTCCTCTTTTTCATATGAAAATCAAACAATCTCTTTTAAGTAAGTTGGGGGCTGCTTTCACAAATCCTTTAAGTAAAAGTGCATTGGCATGGTTTAAGGAATCACATAGAGGAAATTAAAAATATTTATTTTGTTGACTTAATATTCCCTGCTGGAGATTAAAGTTGCAAATTGAGCCCACAAGACTAAGATAGATACAATTCAACAATTTAGTTTCTATTTATTTGGTTCCTGTCAACTTCAACTTGAGTAGAAGTTTTAAATTGTAACTTAAAAAATGCTTATAAGAATGTTCCTTAAAATGTAAAATGAGGTTGCCTCAGATTGTATTTTCAGATAAAAATATGTTTAGTATGATTTTATTTGAATTGGTGGAATTTTTTATAGATTTGAAATGTGAAATTCCCAAGAATCTTTAGGTTTACTAAAATTTTGGTATGTTTTAGAGAATTATGGTGTAAAGATCATATATTTTGATCATACCAGTTTGGAAAGTTCCTCATGCCATTTTATAATGCTTTTCATAAGAAAACATTTTTAAAGGCATTATTTAGAAATCAGGGATGACTATTTTCATTTTAAGCTGCTACTTCTCAGGTATTTGAATCAAAGTACCCTATTTAAGCTTGGTTGTGGTCAGTTGAATCTTCTTTATAGATGTACAGCTCGAGGACTTAATTTTTATTTTAGATTTATAAAGGAAGGGATATCTGGATTGCAGACACATTCTGCTGAGGTAGCCACATTTTTCATAGGAGGTAGATAGTAGCTACACGAGTTGTTTCAATGAATAGTTACTGTGTTCCAGGCAATGGGCTAAAGGATTTCCTGTCATTATTTCACATAGAGACAGTTACCATTTTACATTTTATAGGTGAGGAAATTGAAAACTCAAAAGACGCCTAACTTTTCCACAGGCCCTTCGCTGGAGAGTGGCACAGCTGGGGTGCTCCTGAGACGTCAGGTCGGGTCTCTGCTCCGGATGTTGTGGGGTTTCTCTTACAAAAGACCTAGATGTGGGTATTTAAAGATGGTCATTTTCCCTGGCTGGGCAGCTTAGTTGGTTAGCCTGTTGTCCCAATACACCCAGGTGGCAGGCTTGATCTTGGTCAGGGCACATATAAGAATCAACCAATGAATGCATAAATAAGTGGAACAACAGTTCTCTCCCTCCCTCTCTCTCTCTCTCAAATCAATTAAAGAAAACAAAAAACAAAACTAAACGATGGTCTTCAAGCTCCTGGGGCAGAAGGTGATAAGTACAAAATGCAAGTGTAGATTCCTATCCTTTTCCACTTCATAGAAATTCCCCTGCAAAACAACCATGCATTTTCAAGCAGGCTTTTCCATGGAAAAGCTAGCATGGGCACACACTCAATTCAGTTCCCAGTGTGACTTCTCACAGAGTTTCTTCCACAAAATTACAAAGACTGGGAACCTAGCCCATTATTAATATTTTAGAGTTATTCTGGCTTCTTTCAGGGCCATATCAGTTTCAAAGATCACTGTCAGGATGGGAGCAACTGAAGTTAAAATGGCCTGAATGTTAAATAAATGTAGCCTTAGAGCGGAAACTGTTTTTCAGAGTTGAAGAGTCAGTGGAATATTCATAGAAATGTAATTTGAGCACAGGATACTGAGTCAGTGGCAAAGCTTTGTTCCAAACCATATTTGCTATTTGTAAATCTGACTGGCTCCTCAGGGATGTGCTGGTGATAAGGTAAGAGGGCGAAGTGAGATGGGTTACAGCATGCCTTGCTTGAGCCAGGGCTGAAGGCCTGGTCTTCTCTTCTGAAGGGAGGGCCTCCCTCCACAGGAATTAGGGCTCTGGGAGTGGGGAGAGTTAATGGGGTCTAGCCCTTCCCTCTCTACTAGGGCCATCTCTGCCTCAATATGGAAACCTTTCCTTTGTGTTGCCACCTAAGCTTTGCGCCTGATTTTGAAATAGAAACTATGGAGGAATCAATAAGAAAATAATTGTGTATTGCTTTGCAAGTGCAGGAGTGGTGCCATTTGCTTTTTCCTTGAAAGTCTCCTCTTCAGGATATTGCTAAAAAAATCATGGCATATAGATCTTGATGCATAGCATCTTAAATGCTAAAATTATATATTAAAAGTAACTGAAGGTATCATCAACAGATGACCCTAATTTCCTTTGAAGAGCTAGCAAATCTCATTGGCACCCCCACCCCACACCAGAACTCTACTCATCTGTAGTTAATCTAAGAACTAACATTTAGCAAATTATTGCCTCAGTGCCTTAAATGAGGTTTGTGCCTGGTGGTTCAGTTGTTTGGGTCATGAGTTCAGTCCCCAGGAGGACTGGTTCACTTCACCGTGGTCCCTCTCCAAACTCCAGCCAGCTCTCCAAGTGAACACTGGTCACAGGTGGACTTCTGGGGAAGAATCAACACAAATTCTTTATAATTTGTGGGAAAAAACCCTAACTCAAAGCAAGTGCCTTGAGCTAACCTAGCATATGACAATATTCCTGTGGGATAACAACATGGCATCCTAGAGGTTTCAGAGACTTCTTACAGAGTGTCACACTTCCTGCAGGTGGCTTCAGTGTCAGGAAAACCAGCTTTGAGGTGTGTGGGAGGTTTGAACCCTGCAAGCTGAGGGGAGTATCATCCAGGAAGAGTAGCAGGCCAAATGCTCATTAAGGAGGCAGGCTTGGAGGAGCGCTTTTAGGGGATTTTGTTGAATTTTCACTAGTCATTTATTTATAAGATTGGTCATTCAAGGCCTTCCAGTTAATGTCTGTGGTCATGCAACCCATGAGATGAACCCATTTCTTCCCTGGTCAGGCCATTCCAGATGTTTGTTTTAAGTTGGTGGGTGACACAGTAGCTCTGAGCTTTAAGAGCATGAGTGAGTGCCACTCTGTGCTTTCTCTTTAGAGTCCACGCTCAGAAACCACTATTTCACATCCAGGTCCAGTTACCAGGCCAAATCTCACCCAAGAATGACCGGATGCATCCATATCCTCTGGGGCCATTTGTTGGGTTCAGGGGAGAGTAGTGCCTAATGAGCTCCAGCTGTGCATGGTGGCATTCGCCATTCAAACCAGCACCCCCACCAGCTTTCTCCCATTTACCAAGAATACATTCTCTAGTGCAGAAGCCATCTCTTTGTTTTTAATTTAAAAAAAATTTTAGTCATTGTATCCTTATCACTTAGCAGAATGCTTTGTATAAGCAGGAGTTCACTAAATATTTGTTGAAAGAATGAATGAGTGGATGAAGGTGTCAAGTGTAGAACTGGTTCCATTGAGACAAAGGCAGTTTTTTCATGTTATCATTTTCTTGTTTTTCTCTTTCCAAAAATTTACATGGTTATTGAAAATAATTTAGAAAATAGAGGTGAGAAGATTTAAGAAAATAAAACCACCCATAATGCCATCATATGGATATAATCTTTCCTGACATTTTGAGGTGTGTGATATTTATATCTATGTGCGTATGTATTACCTATATACACATATATATGACTTAGACAATATGTATTATTGTGTAATTGTTTTTATTTATATCAGAAAAATTTGCATTATGTTATATAATCTTCCACATTATTATCTTTAATTTTGTTTAGAGCATTAAATTTCATGACTTCAACTTAATCAGTCACATATTAAAGTATCATTGTAACTTAAACTTTCTACCTAGCTTTGTTTGCTTCCTTGGATAAATTCCTGTAAGAGGGATTGCATGGCTCCATGATTTTCTCATTCACTGTGTGTTGGCAAGCTATGTATCAGAGAGGTGCCACCAATACATGCTCCTACCTGGCATAATTTCGTGTACTGCCCCTCTCCTTGCTCAACAGTCAGCATTGTTATTCTTTTAAATGTTTGTTAATTTGTAGGCAAAGAGTATATCAATGTTGTTAGGCTTTGTATTTCTTTTATTAATAGTGAAACTGGGCTTTTTTTTTCCATGGGGCCATTTTAACATTTTCTTTGCAAATCACCTGTTAATGTCTTTGAAGGCCCATAGTATTTGGGGACAGATATACTTACCTTCTATTTTATAGGGCTGTTGTAAGAATTAGTTGAAGTAATCTGTTTGTATATGTTCAAAACCTACAAAGCAATACGCAAATGTGCTGATGCCATTTGTGACCTGGAAGGGTGAGGGTAAATAGGGGCAGTCACTTGCAGACGGAGAGGCTGAGGAAATGGGTGTGGGGCAAAGGCTTGGGTAAGCCTTGAGGAGGTAAGATGGGGAGAGGCACCTGTAGAGAAAGGGAAGGAGGCCTTGTGGTGGAGATTTGTTACTTTGAGAAGGTCACTGGAAATAGACAAGGTCAGAAATAATATAGGGGCTGTCAGCTGGAAATTTAAGCCAATTAGAAACAGAAGGAAGCAAGGGGGCCAGGGAGGGATGGGAAACCAGAACCCATTCCCAGGGGTGGTCTGTGGTCTGGGGATGGGGGTGGGGTGGGGTGAAAGGGGGAAAGGCATCCTCTCAAATGTCCCCAAACCAGCAACTGAGAAAATATCAGCAGCGCCGCTTCTCTGAAGACTCACCTGAATTCTAGTGTGACCAAGGCAGGTGTGTCTAGGAACAGATATGGAAACTAGTGCCACTGCACACAGGTGTGATCCTCTGACCAGAGCACACCTGTGCTCTCCATTATGTCCCTGGAGTAACCAGACCTGGGAAAGGCAAGCAAAACACATAGATGCGTAGTAACTAAATAAGATAAAATGCTGTCCTAAAATTCCCCAGCATGTATATTACCCTACTAATGTAAAATTATACATAATATAAATTATATATTAATATATGATTATCTACAAATGTATAAAATATAAATCTATATTATATACATTGTACATATATTACACTATATAATTGTGTAAGTAACATGAATATAGGAATGGTAATGAGGTGGGACAGGGAGAAAGAATTATCTTTGCTTTTGTTCACATTTTTAAGTGTTTCACTTGTTACAACTAGTATGTATGACTTCTCTAATTCAAAAATGATCCATTAAAGAAACAGATGTTAAGACTGATGAGATGTCCATGTGGTGAGTGTGGCCGGCCTCTCCCCACTCTACAGCGAATTCGTTCAGCAGCAGGAGCTGAAGTTCCGGGCTGTCAACGGAGCCCGAGGTTGCTCAGGCAGAGGACCCCGGGGAGGTGTGTGAGAGTCACACATGGGCCCCCCAGGGCACCGGGCTTATCCCCATCTCACACTTACATGACAGGAAGTCAAGCCTCCTTTGCAGGCAGGAGGACCCCGGCCAACAGGTAAGGCATTTCCCAGGCTGGGAGTAAACACAGGCCTTCCTTCGAGATCAGGTGTGCTTCACTTGCAGGTGAAAGAATTTGAGCTTGGAGGGGGAGGGAAAATAAGCACTTTTCTCCTTCAGTTTCAGGGCTGCCAGTGCAGCTCATGCAGCCAAGTGTCTGACTGGGTCTTATGTTTTTTATATCAGGTAGAGCTGTATTAAGGCAATGCTGTTTCCCATGCCCTTCATGTGCCAGGCACCGTGCTGGGCTCAGGCACAAAGTCAGGGGAACAAGATGGTCTCTCACTTTCTGAGGCTACAGTTGCGTTGGGGAGATGAATGCAACTTGAGGGACCGAATAGAGGGAGTGTCACATGGTAATAGTACCAAAAGAGGCAGGAAGACTAGGGCTGGGCTGTTTTGGATGAGGAGGCAATGATAGGTGTCTCTGTGAGAGGACATTTGAACTCAGTCGGGCATGAAGAGCTGGGACCATCAGGCAAATATCCAGCCACAGAGGGGTGACCCAGGAGGTAGGACTGCAGCTCACCCTCTTTGAAGTGTGCCTGGAGAGCAGTGAAGATGGGGGAGCTGGAAGACTGAGGTCAGAGAGCCCAGCAGGCATTAATTCATGCCTGGCCGGAGACATGGTTCATATTTAGGTATTTGATTTTATCCTAAGTGCAAAGGCCAGATAAAGTGTGTTTAGAAATCCAACATAATGCAGAACCTAAGCCCTAACTCAATGTGAGTAAAGATTTGTTGAGTGAGTGCAAAATATATAAAAGATTGATATTCCGTGCTCAGAAAACATTTTATTTTTAAATTTCGATTTTGACTTCTATCACATGAAACATCACTCTCGTGTAAATTAATACACTCCAAAAGACCAACTCACAGTGATGAGAATACAGTAACAAGTCTGGAGTTGAGGAATGTGCCTGGAATTAAAGGAAAGGTTAATGAGACATGGTTCCTGCATCATGAGTTGACTGAAGCACTGCTACAAATGAGGTTATGTCCCATCTTTAGCATCACCGAGCATTCCAGGATCGCAGGCAGTGCTCCTGCTGTCTCCATGCTGCAGATGAGGCAACAGCCTTCGAGAATTGGAAAAAGACTTGGTATCCCTGCGAGCAGTCCCAGGAACAGTGCCTGTCTGTTCTAGTGAACTTACTGTGAACCCAGGGCAAATGGTGGCTACAGTGGTCACAGGGCTTGGGCTCCTTCTGGTGGCCTCTGAGGCTCTTGCAGTGGGAGTCTGTGGGAACAGGAAGGAGCTCATGGGTGGCTGTGGCTGGACCCCATGACCACTGTGGGGCAGCTAGGGCCCCTGGCCAGTGTCTGCTCACTCTATGGCCACTGAATAGCCACATCCTACACCTTATCAGGGCTCCCAAATTTTGATGAACCCAAGAGGATTAGTGGAAGGTCCAACTTTCTCCTCCCATCCTGACAATTAATAACATGGAGCTGTGATAATTTGGATGTATCACCTCTCTATAGATTAACATTTGGGTTCTTTGTCACCCGGGAGCTCTCGCCCATCTTCCTCCTCTTTCTCGAACTTGTGTCCAAGGGAGTCTACTGTGATCACTAGAATCACCTTTGTTGTCTGAGGTTCAGAGAGGTGGGTCAGCATTTTGAGACACATACACATGGCACTCAAACTCGCTAGTATAGATCTTAAGCTGCCTTAGATCCTGATTTTTCTCACCGAATCCCACAGGGAACTCCAGGCAAAATGATTCTTTTGCAATTTAATCATCAATATGTGGAATACAGTATTCCCTATTTGAACCTGAACTGAAGGAACTCATAAGCTTTGAGTTCTAGCTCTTCAGAAAAATGGTAGCTGCTGCAGATATGAACTTGACACTTGAAATTGGTAGATACCTGGTAGTTAGCGTGAGGCTGAGAAACAAACAAGAGCTTCGAGCTTGGGTAGTCGTGGGCCTCCAGATCAGTTCCACATTTGCTGTTATGGGACTTCGCAATACACAATTTGCCTGATCTCTGTGCGGCCCGTTTCTGCATCTTTAAAATGGGGGTAGTACAGTTTGCTTCATTATATATCGGTGAGGATTGAAAGAGGAGAATTCAAGTATCTGGCACACAAGGAGACACTCAAGAGATATTAGTTTCTATGATGCTTTATACTCAATAATTTAATGAATCCTTCCAAAAATAGAATGTCCTTTAGAGTAGAATCCTGCTCATTTTTGGCTGATGGGACATCCAAAAGGGTGTTAGATTCCTTTGTTTGGTTTGTGGTAAATTGACTTTACACTTTAAAAGGAAAAGAAAAGAAACCTGTAGTATCTCAAACAATGAGCCTTTTTAAAGCCTGCGTTGGACTCCAATTTCAAAGAATATTCTTATTAACACACTTTCTTATAAATGGAACACCGCTCATCAAATATTTATAAGTGGTAGCCCGAGAAGCCAGTGCAGTGCTTGGCAAGCGCAGGGACATTTCCCACGTGCGCTGTGGGATGGCTGTGGGACGGCGTAGGCAGGAGAGACAGTTCATTTTGGGACATGGTTTGGGGGCTCCAACATGAGCTCGTTTAAGCATTGTTTCCCAGCTCTGGGCCTGTTCTGCCGCCTTTCAGGACTCCCACACAGCCCATCCTTGCAGGCGACTCCCTTTGAAGTCCACAGGAGTTCTTTGAATGGAAAACATACACAACGGGGTGTTGATGCAAATAAGAATCCGGCCTGATGTAAGTGGGGGAAGAGTGGTGCTTCTCACCCCACATATTAGTTCTTTAGCCCAGAAACTATGGTTTTATTGCTAAATACTATCCCCCACCAAAGAAACCCCACAATTTACCACTCGAGCTCCACAGTCCATTCCATTCACTCAGGAAATGATGAACCTGATAATTACCTGAAAGTTTAACTAAGCAACAGATGTAGAGAGTGCAGGATTCTGTTTTTACTTTAAACATATCAATAAAATAAACATTCTAAATTCCAGGGCAACTTGCTAAATAATAAAAAAAAAACCATGACTATCTTTTTGAAATATCATTCATCAAGTACAATAATTTTGAAAAATATCTCTATTAGAGATAGGGATATTTTTTGGTTGGAAATGCAATTGCCGCCGGAGCACAAAGCTGCAATTTGTTGACAGGTTAAGTAAATTAAATCACTCACTGTCTTTTCTTTTTTTTTCCAGTGGCTTTAAAAGTTAAAGTAATTTGCAAAGAAAATGCTCAGCTTGAATTGGTTTGTAATATCTGTTAATGATCTTTAAAAAAAAATCCACTTATTCACAATCCTGTCCCTGAGGGAATTTCAGTGTGCTATCAGAATAATTTCTAAAGTCTGAAATGTCATTAGCTAGTGATTTCTTTGAAGTAAAAAGCCCTGAAAATAAATTATATAAGGCATACAAGTGCACAGGACAATCACTTTGATGAATAATCTCTGTGTTTTTCATACCTAAAAGTGTACCAGTTGAAATTCGGGTTGCTAAATGATAGAGCTGTTTTTTGAATTACCTCAGTGTAAGCGTACCTTCTCTGTTTATTTTACACATATATTGAGACTGCCCATATTTTTATAGACTGTTGATTCAAAGACAGTAGTGTGAGGAACAATTTTGATGATATTCATTGTGTTTACCTTTGGAAACACAAGGTGTTGCCTAAATACAGGCCTACAGGTGTTATCATCCAGGATTAAAACAATAGCCTGTTTCATTGCAACCTCCTGGATCCCAAAGCCAGGTGCCCAAATGGAGGTGCAAATACTAGGAAGCCCCTCTCCTGCTTCAATATTAGATAACAGAGCTGTGAAATACTACACCAAAGGGAAAATTTTCTTCCTGACCCCAGCTGGCTATCGGTTTTTGCCTGGAAGCAGGGGAGTCTTTGTAATACAATATTAGTCAGTGTAACTGCAGAGGCTGGTTTGGCTGCTATAAATAGCTTACTGTTTTTTTTCTTTTCTTTCTTTCTTTCTTTCTTTCTTTCTTTCTTTCTTTCTTTCTTTCTTTCCTTCTCTCTCTCTCTTTTTTTTTGAGGGAGGTGTTGGATTTTACTAAACCATTGGTTACAGATTAATTATACATTTCATGAGACAGCATTTCCTTGTAGCCAGTCTAAATTTGTTACCTTTTAATCCCTCATACAATATAATAAGGCTAGGCCCTTCATTGTCATTATTTCATACATTGGGCTTTTAACTTTTTTTTTTCCTTTTCACGTATTACTTGACTCTAGGCTAAACTACAAAGGGTCCAGGTATGTTCATTTTCACTCCAGGGGAGGGCGTCTTCTTGAGTCCGGCTCACCTATATTCTTGTGTGGTTCTTCCTCTTCTCTGCTCTGTAACTGACATCAGGGGAGCAAACTGAGCACAGGTAAAACAAACCACTCTTTGACCTTAATAAAGATATTCCATAATATTTTCCATGTGAACCCCTCCATTTATTTCACCTAAGAAATAGAAATCAACATTTGAAACTTGTTTTCAAGCTTTATTCCAGTTCCACATATGGAAGAGTGCAAAGAGCAGAGCATGAGTCACGAAGCCTTACCTTAGAGTGAACACATCCTGTATCCACCCTCAGGACAAGAAAGAGTGCAGCCAGCGTGTGCAATGGCCCCTGTGATGGGACTCCCCCTTCCGAGATTACCACTATCCTGATTTCTGATACCATAGATTTGTGTTGTTTTTGAACTTTATATAAATGGGATCATAAGGTAGGTGTTCTTTTGGCTGGTTCGAATCTGTCAACATTTTGTTTGTGAGTTATACCTATGTTGTTGGGTGTAATTATAGTATATTTTTCTGTTGTGTTTCCTTCTATTGTATCAATAATATACCACAGTTTATCTATTTTTACCCTCAAAGAACATCTGGGTTGTTTTCAGTTTTAGGTTATTTCAGAGTGTGCTCTTGGAACTTTGCTGTGTACTCTTTGGTGGCTCGGTGCACACATTTCTGTTGGATGTATTGACTACAGGGGAACTTACTATGTTGGACCACATGACCATGCTCATCTTTAATAGTGTCAAACAGTTTTTCAAAGAGGTTGTATCGGTTTCCACTCCCACCAGTAGTGGGTGAGAGTTATGCAGCTCTATCCTTGTTAACATTTAATGTTTTCAGTCATTTTGATTTTGGTCATTCTGGTGGTATGTAGTTGAATCACTGTGGTTTTAATTTGACTTACCAGATTATTAACAAATTGAGCATCCTTGCACATATATTGGCCATTCAGCTATTCTGTGAATGGGCTTTTAGAGTGTCTTGTTAATTTTTTTATTGTATTGTTCATCCTGTTGATTTGTAGGAGATATTTACATAACCTTGGATATGATCCTTTTTTGGGTGTATTTATTGCAAATATCATGTACCACCCTGAACCTGAATTTTCACTCCCTCTGTGGTATCTTTGGATGAACAGAAGATTTTTAATTTTAATGTAGTCAAATTTACCTATTTTCCTTTATAGTTAGTGCTTTCTAAGTCCTACTTAAGAGAACTTTCCTTACTTCAAGGCCATGGAAATACCTTTTTTTATTATCTTCTGGAAGCTTTGTTGTTTCTTCTTTTCCAATTACATCTATAGATTACTTACAGATTTCATTTTATTTACTTATCGATTATATCTAAATCCAATGGCATTGATTTTGTATATGATGTGAGATGGGATCAAGTTTGCTTTTTTCTCCAAGATACCCACTTACACCATTAATGGAAAAGACTTCCTTTCCCCAGTGTTCTGAAGTGACATTTTTGTCATAAATTAAGTACTCACTTATTTATAGAATGATCATATGACTTTTTCCCTTTATTCTGTTAGTGTGGTGAATTATTCAATAGGTTTTTGAATGTTAAACCACTCTTGCATTTCTGGACTAAACCCAACTTCGTTGTGATGCATTATTTACTTTATGTGTTGCTGAATGTTTTGATGATTTTTACAACAATGTACATGAATGAAATTTACCTGTAATTTTCCTTTAGTGTAATGTCCCTGTCAGGTGTGTTATGACGGTTTGGTTGGCTCATAAAAGGAGTTGAAAAGTGTCCTCTTTACATTCTTTAAAAAAACAAAATCATAAATGAGTCCAATCTAAACATAGTAATTTAAATATATTTTTATATATTTAATTTATATATTTATATAATTATATTATGTTATATTTATATATTATATGTTTATATATACTTAATTTATATATAAATATATATAGTGTGTTTTAAGTGTGTGAGTCAGGGTTCTCCAGAGAAACAACCAATAAGATATAGCTATAGATATAGGTAAGAGGAGACTTATTCCAGGAATTGGTTAGCATAATTATGGAGGTAGAGAAGTCCCATGATCTTCTGTGTGCAAACTGGAGACTGAGGAAAGCTGATGGTGTAACTGAGTTCAAGTCTGAAGGCCTGAGAATTGCTGGGCAGGGGGTGAGGAGGGAGGTAGTATAAATCCCTTTTGGATTCTGTGGGCCCAAGAACCAGAAGATTTGATGTTCAAGGGCAGGATAAGATGAATATTCAGCTTAAGCAAAGAGAGAAAATTCACACTTTCTTGGCTTTTCTGTTCTATTCAGGCCTTCAGTGGATTGCAGAACGCCTGCCACACCAGGGAGGGAAATCCTCTTTACTTAGTCTACCAATTCAAATGCCAACCTCCTCCAGAAATGCTTTCCTAGACACACCCAGAAATAACGTTTTACCAGCTCTCTGGGCATCACTGAACCCGGTCGTGGTGCCACAGAAAATTAACTATCACAGTAAGTATTCACCACAATTTCCTTTCATCCCAGGCTGCTGTATATTTTAACTTAGACTTATGGCAGGAAACTGTTTTTTGGGTGAATTTTGATTGGGAGAGTAAATATGAATTAGACTCTCTTCTGGTTTTCCTGTGGCACACAGTCGTATGCTCATGTGTGCAAAGCCGAAACTTTTTACTGCATCTCCGGCCTGGAGCCCATGACCAAGGCCCCTCCTGGGTTTAAAGGAGAACCTTTAAGGAGGGAGACGTTTTGGGCATATGACAGGCATTCAGTTAAAACACCTCCCCACTGGGACCCTCCAAAGCCAATTTCATTTCCTACTATTGACCCCTCAGTCACTGCTCTACAAAGGCTTAAAAAAATCCCCTTCAATACTGTACTCCATGCTTCACCCCATCTCTCCATTCCTACTTACAGTTGTCCTAGTTCAAGACCTTATCACCTCTTGTCTGGGCTATGGCATTTGTGGGACACCTAGTCTTCATTTCATCCTTTTCTCAATCATCCAAGTGTTCACGGTGGAAAATTGGCCTGAGTGGTCCCTCGTGGGAAACTACCTGGTGGTCCCCGCTTGGCTGTATAAAATGAAGTCAAGGGTCCTCAACAGGGAGCATAAGCCTTCTGTGGTCCGGTTCCTACTCCAACCCCCAGGGTCTGCTCCTTGCCTTGCTCTGCCCTTGGGCATCACCATCCAGTGACTCTCTCTGCTTGCAGTGCATGCATGCCCTGGGATTCCTGGTATCCCAGCTTTTTCAGATGCTGCTCTTTCTCTCTGGGTTATCCATTCTTTAATGGGCAGCTTAGGCCAGATCCCTGGGCTGCATGGTCTCCTTTCTGCCTGTGCCTCTGTCTTTGTGATTACACTGTGAACTCCTTGCAGGTAGGGTCTTAGTCTTAGTCATCTGTGGACATCTGTAACTTGTGCTTGCTGGTAGATAACAGATGCTTACAAAGCATTTACAGATTCAAACAGAAGGAACAGTGCTGACTAGTTGACTAGTTTGAATTTCACTTTGTTTCTTTTTGGAAGTCTGAGATGAAATAAAATGGCCAGAATGTCATGTATGACCAGAAGGGAGGCAGGAGAGCAAAGGCTAGGGACAGTCGGCAGATACAGTCTCTTCCTGTGTGACTGAATTCAGTTCAAAAGATTACAACGTTCTTATGTTGGAATCTGCTTTTTGTAGAATAGATGAGTAACAAAGCTTTTCTGTAAAGATAGATTTTTCCTGGGAAATAAATCTGAACAATTTTCTCTGAGAGTTTAAATGAAAAAATAATCTTATTTAAATGGCAAATTGACTAATATACTTCTTCTTTTTCATTATTAATAAAAGAGTTTACACAGAACTCTGTAAGAAATTGTGTGAGAGATTCACAAGGATCATTAAAATCTCTACCAGACATTCACTTTCACATTGTAAAATTGGCTATACCCTCAAAATGGTATCACATAAAAATGGAGTTTCTGAGGCTCTTATATATGAATGGGTTTCAGTTGCACAGTGGTGCCATTCATTTTATGTGGCCCATTTATTGCCAAGTACATTCTAAATTTGGCCTTAATTATTTTTCCTTTCACAAAAATATTTTGTGGGATTTTTCTGAGCCCTGACTACTTCCTTCTTGCCCCTTAACATAGAATCCAGGAGCATTATTTTTGTTCTCTACTAATTAAAATAATTGCTTAGTTCCTTTTAACTAGATTCATGCAGTTATTAGCCTAATACATGGATGGGTGCCATAGAGTGCTTGAGAAATAGAATGAAAAGTGATCATGTAGCTTCACATGAAGAAAGGTTCTGTGGTGCCAAGCAGTATTGTTGCCTTTCAGCAGGCATTTTATAAAGGCCTTTGGTAAACCTGGCCCCCATACCCTTACCAAAAGACTATTAAGTGAAAGAATAGTTCTTTTTTCTTTATTAGGTATACAGAAAACTCTGTACAATTTGAAGAGGGGCCCTTGATAAGCGGGGTATGGCACAAAGACCTGGGTTCTGGTTTTAATCTCTGCCCCTGCTTTGTCTTTTAGAATAACTGCAGTTGAAGGGTAAATGCTCCATGTCCCCTCTGCCAACTAGTCTTTATCAGAGGACAGTGGAGGAAGAGGGATACAAGTGCCTGGCTAGACGTACTAATCAAGAGTTGTCAGGATCCTGCCTCTAAAAGGAAGTGTTAAAATAATGTTTTTGACATGAAGCCTTTTCTAGAGTTATAGTCCAAGGGTATGGCACACAAAGGCCCAAAGGCTAAATCAGACCTGCTGTCTGCTTTCATAAATAAAGACTTATTGGAACCCAGCCACACCCATTTGTTTGTGTGTTGTCAGTTTTGGCTTTTGCGCTGCAAGGTGGAGCAGTAGAGACAGTGATCGTGTGGCCCACAAAACCTGAACGATTTACTCTCTGGTCCTTTAAAGAAAATGTTTGCTGACTCCCAGTGTGGTCTATTCAATTCACTGCATATCTACTAAATACTCACTCCATGCTGAGAAACATATTTGTAGGAATTTTTACAGTGGCCCTCATTTGACGAGGGCCTTGGTAATGTGCAGTGTTATGGGTGTTCAGTACACGTGTACAGATAGCATGAAGGTGAAAAAGATTGGGGGTAGGTAAGAAGGATGTGGAGCAAGAAGTCATGGTTTGAGAAATGGTTCTGCCATTATGGTCTCAGTGGCAAGTAACTGATCACAGGCTTGGCTCTTTTTTTGTCCGCTGCCTGGAGGAGGAGGTGTGGACACGGCAGGAACTTCTCACATGAAGGGCACCTTTATTAATCGCTTCCAGGCCAAAGTATGGACATCCTTTGCTACCAGTTGGTGGTTGGGAAGGTCAGGTGAGAAAATGTAAGCCCCAGTGTTTTCTACACCACAAGGTTGCTATATTTGTGCCATATACTTTATCTATAAAAACATTAGAATAAGTGTTATTTCTACTTGGCATGTGAGAAATGAGACTCTGACAGCCTACTGAAGATCAAATAGTAAGTCAGTGGAAGAACTGACCCCTGGGTCTCCTGGTTTTAAGTTTCTGCTCTTTCCAGTTTACTATATGCTTTTCTATATCATGCTTCTTTCCATGGTTTCAGAAATGCTCAGTTCTTTAGTTCCTTTGTCTGTTCATTTGTTCATTCATTCATTCACTCACTATTCAGTGTTATTTAAGAGCCTTCTATGAATTGGAAAAAGCTGAGTTTTTCAGGGAGAATGATAACTGCATAAAGACAAGTTGGAAGACTCTTAGATCAATTTTGTTCTTGGATCCCCCTGGCTGGAATCCTCTAGAAGTATATAGATCCTCCTGTTTATTCCCCCCATGCTGCTCAAGGAGTTGGCCCTTAATTGTGATATGAAGAAACAGAGAAGATGGAATGAGAAAGGGAGAGCAACACCACCACCCAACAAACTGTTGCCTGACATGTTGTTTTCTGTCATGTGTGTGCGTGCGTCTGTATCCGCCTGTGTATGTACATACCATGAAAGGACAGAGAAGGAGAGGTACTGAAATGTTGATGGCAGATTGTGACAACAACTAAATATGGAAAGAATCTAGGTGTGGGAGATTTGAAAGTTAAGATTTTTATACATAAAATTCAAGGGAATTCTTTCAGAGAAATTTTCAGATATGAATTATCCAATTAAATGGCATACATTAAAGAAGCCAGATGTAAACTTACTTTACCATACTGTTAAATACAATCTTAATTCAGGTCATATTTACTTAATGACTTGTCTTTAATTTTTGAAATGAAAATTATCGAATGTGCTTGGGGGAAGGAGCTTCTATCAAAATATTTAATTTGCCTTCCCATGGTAGGAAAACTGAAATTCTTAAGTTTCTAACTGTTTTCGGTACTTGTCCTTTTAACAGGGAAGTTCATCAATATTTTCTTATATTCGATTCAACCTGGATATCTTCAGGTTTATCTGTGAACCTAAAAGTCATATGCTTTTCTGAAACAAAGGTGCCAATGAAGTTGCCACATAAACAAAACCACCTTCTAGAATCCTCAGTTTGTCACCTGCAAAAACCTCTGACAGGCTACAGCAGAAAATCCCGCTTTATTCTCCTCTTTGTCCCCACATAAGCCAGGCACAGCTCTGCTGCCTGAACTTGGAGGTGGTGTTGCCTGATTCTGCAGTTTATCCATAAAGCTGTGTTACTTCTCAGGTATTTCTGGACACAGGACACTGCCATTTTAAGAAATGTAATTTGTTTCAGCACACAAAAAGCATGGTCATGGGAGGACTTAATACTGATGCAGATAACATTTTTCATCTGTAAGAAATTTGTAAGCATTAGATAATTTATTTAACTTTCCAGTATCACAGTGCATATTCTTCCAATTGCTATGGGAAAAACCCTTCTTTTACTAATCCAATATTTTAGCAGGTATTCTACTGAAAAAGTGTTACTGCACTGCGAATGTTTTGTAGAGGGAAACAGATTCTTAAACTCAGTGTAAAATCCCCCTGAAATAGACGACCTCTGTGTTCACAGTATGTAGGCCTATTTTTCAGAGACTAAGCATTGCTCTGCGAAAATGTTAAATCTCCCTGAAAACAATAGGAACTGTTATTGTAATACTCCTGCTACCATTATTGCTACCACTACTGTGTGCAGGGTTCTTAATAGTTAATACATATTGCTTGGGGTTCCCCAGAAAGGAGAGCTTGAGGGAAACTGCATGGCTGTTTCTTTAGTGCAGAGTTCGATTCAAGAGTGGGGGACACTAGTGAGGCTGCGGCGAAAGGAGCAAACACAAGGATGTGTTACTGATGTGGTCCCAAGCGGCCGGAGGTGGAGCTGATTGCCTGGTCATCTGGACTGCGGTAGGTTCAATGCAGGCCTGCAAAGAAATGTCTGCATCCGAATTCCTTGAACTTGTGAATGTTAGCTTATATGCCAAAGTCTTTGCAAGTATGATTAGGGTTTTGAGATAGACTACCCTTGGATTATCTGGGTAGGCCTCAAACCCAAGTGTACATGTCTTTGTAAGAAAGATGCAGAGGCAGTGGCAGATTTGACACAGAGAGGAGGAGAGGGCAGTGTGACCATGGATGCAGTGGCTGGAGTCATGTGGCTACAAGACAAGGCAGGTAGCAGTCGCCAGGAGCTGGAGGAGGTGAGGAAGGGACCCTGAGCCTATGGCGGGCGCACAGCCCCTGCTGACACCCTGATGTGGACCTGCGATGTTGACTGCAGACGGCCAGCCTTCCAACTTGTAAGATAACCCATTTCTGTGTTTTAAGCCCCCATGTTTGTGGCAATTTGTAACAGTAACCACAAGAAACTTAATACAGGGACCATCCTCTCAGAGCATAAACTAGTAGGTCTCAGGATATCCTGGGTGGAGGGAGAAGAAAGAAGGGAAAAGAATTTATTTGCCAGTTTCAATCTCTGATTTGTCAATGGTTTTCCCGATGGGGCATTAAATACCCTTTTATGCCTCTGACCTCCGGACTGAGCTTGATTGAGCCCTGAGTTTTGCTGGAGTGTCTCATGCTTTAGGGGTAACAGGAAGCCCCAGCGTGGGAGAGCAGAGACCGGTCAACAGGACGAGGGAAGAGGCTGCATTGGTTCTGCCCTAGGAAGTCTGTTGTACAGAAACTGGAGTGCAATAGGAGGTGACAGTTCGGAGCAGTATGGCCAAGTGGCCACCTGAGAGGTGGCATGAAAGGGGGTCTGAAACAATGGTCTCCTTGGTCCTCCCCCCAGCCCCATGGGGCAGGTATGCTATGATTTTCTCAGCAGGCACACACTCCCCAGCCTGGAATACTGTTGAGTCTGGAGCTGACTGTGGCTCAGGGCTGTGTGTCTGTCTTCAAACGCAGTAACTGAAATCTCTGCTCTCAGCTGTGTCAAGACCTGCGCTCGTGGAGCACTCCACGGCTGGTGGTAGTCTTCCTTCCTGATGTACGTGAAATGAGGCTCATTCTTACATGAAGTCTCCAAATATTTGAAGACAGTTTTTATTCTTTCTTCCCCCACCAGGCAAGGCCCTCCCCATTTCCTCAACTTGGGCCTTATGAGGAGCTTGTCTTTGTGGCTGGTGGCCATGCCAGCTTCTCCTCTGGGCCCATGGCAGGTGTGTCCCACCTGCCTCACAGGGACACTCATAGAATGCACCAGAACTCCAGGTATGGTCTGCTTGGCCACACAGGAGTCTTGCCTCCTTGGTTCTTATTCACTAGTGTAGCCAGAGATTATTTTTATTTAATTTAAAATTTTGGAAAGTGCACAATTTTTAAAAAATGTGTTGTTTGTTTCTTTATTTTTATTGTTGGCACTATTGCAGATGCCCTCATTCCCCCCCAACCCTTTTATGCACCCCCCCCATCCCCCAATCGCCCTCCCTCTGACTGTCCCCACACTGTTGCCTGTGTCTATAGCTTTTGTATATATGTTCTTTGGCTAATCCCTTCACCTTCTTTCCACAAGTCCCCTCTCCCCTCCCCTCTGACAGCTGTCAGTCTGTTCCATGTATTATTTTTAGTGGTACTACACAGGATGTTGAGTAAAATGCCCTCTTCTTACACTGGGATACAAATGACAATATGGATGCATATGTTAATATTAAAGGTGCCCTAAGAACCCCAAACAGTTCATCAATTTGCAAGCAGTGTTACCGTGTGGCAGAGATCAAAGTGCCATCCCATGTCATGGAATGTGGATACATGCCCACAGTTTTATGCGGAACTGAGGTCAATACCCATCAGCCACACCAGACTGAGGAGTGTCCTCAGTCAACCTGCCCTATCACTATCCTTCTTCCACCCACCAACCAAACCCGGCCCTGGAGCACCTTCCAGCCTGGTGGAAATATCCCTGGGTAGAGACATTTCCTCTTCTTGTCTCTTGGCAGGCAGCACCGATCTGGGTTCTGTTTCTGGTCCAATCCACATCTCCAGGAACTACTGCAAGAAGAGTCATTCCCATGACTAAAGACCAGTGTGGACAGGCACTTTACATCCATTATGTCTCATCTTCAGAGCAACTCTGCAAGGCAGATATTACAGTGTTCAGATAAAGAAATTAAAGCTCAGTTCAAAGTAACTTTCTCATGGCTGTAGAGTAGCAGATCTAATGTTCTGTCTCAGGCAGTTCAGACTTTCTGTTCTACCATGTGGTCAACAAAATGGTTTCGAAGCTGTAGGAGAGGGAAGGGGATCCTTGGACCTCTGCAGCTGGACCAAACCTGGAGCTGAGCCTTCTGGGCCCCCTGAAGGAGCTGAGTAGCACACAGTTGGCATGGCATAGCTTAGCTTCTACAGGTTCTCCATCAGTGATGGGGTCTTCCAATGTCACATATGTTAGGAAATGAGGCCCTGCCACATTCTGGCCCAGCCTCCACAGTTCACAAACATGGGAGGTTTGGATTTGGGGTTTTTTGTTTTTTTTTTCGACCCACCTTTTCACTGCATACCTTCTGGGTTTCTTTGGCCACGGCAGGATGGGGATGGAAGGACACAGGCTCTTGCTGCTGGTCATGCAGCCTGTGAGTGGTAGGGGTTTGAACTGAAGGTCTTAAGTGTCTAGTTTGCTGAATCTGTTGTTTGCTGAATCTGGTTTATGCTGAGATGCCAATAGCAATTGAATTTCCTCTGGGCTCTCTACCTAGATCCAGATGTTCTTGAACCTGGGTGGTAAAATATTTAATGAAACATTATGCACCATTTTACGTCAAGTTTCTCTCTTCACCTTTACCTCATTCAAGCAAATAGGCCAACACCGACTCATTGCTTTGGGGGAAGGAAGTGACAAGTGATAAATGAGTCTTCCCCTGGTCGTGGCAGATTCTTTAGGTTGACATCTGTAATCCCCTCTTTAACTCCTTTGCAATACTGGGGAGTATTGCAAGGATACTGGGAATTACTTGCAATGGGGGTTAGAAAGCTAAAAGCTCACTTTCCCAGATCCCCTTACAAATTGGAGTGGGCACATGCTTCCAGTGCTGACCTAAGTTGGGTTGTGGCCTCTTGCAGACACTTCTTTCACATCTGCCTTTTTCTTGCTCAGAAAGCACATCATGCCCAGAGGACAGCTGCCATTGCTGAACAGTGGCTGGGCAGAGGATTGAAATGCCTGGTCCCTTGATTGCATTTTTGAGCACCGTGCCAGATTTTTTTTTTTGTGTCCCATAATACATTTGTATTTGGTCAAGCCTCTGTTGTTGAGTTTCTGTGATAATTGTTGAAGTGTTAGCCTTACCCAGTATCTTGCTTTGATTTGCTGTAGCCTTGGATCATGGGGGAACAGAAAGGCCTTAGGGCCCAGCTAAAGACTTGAGAGAGCAAGTCTGTAGGGATATTTCAGTCATGATGGTAGGGGTGTAGAGTGGAGGAGATTGGTCCTTGTTCTCTCTCTCTTTTAAAAGATTGTATTTATTTTATTATTTTAGTGAGAAGGGAAGGGAGGGAGAAAGAAAGGGAGAGAAACATCAATGTGCAAGAGAAACACTGATCCGTTACCTCTCATATACCTCCAGCCAGGGACCTGGCCCACAACCCAGGTATGTGCTTTGACCAGGAATTGGTCAAAACCTTTTGATTTGCAGGATGATGCCCAACCCACTGAGCCACAGCAATCAGGGCTGTCCCTGTTCTCTTGACGCCTGGAAGGGCACCATAAGGGTGAAACAGGAGTGCATTCAGGACAGCTTGGGCAAACCGATGCATGAGGACCAAGTTGGGGGATTGAATCACATCTCAGACTTGATTGAGTAGACACATGGCATCATGCACTGATGGCTTCTTGCCTACCAAGTCTTAGAACTGAAGATCCCCAGAACTTAGCCATGACTTAGGGGAAGGTGAGACCCCAAGACTGAGTTTCTGTCACCCTTAAAGAATAAAGCTTCTAAGTAGAAATTATAATAAATTATAAAATTATGTATTTTTAATCTACCGGAGTTGTGGACTTAGATTTGTATTAGGTTGAGTAGAAGACAGAGAAGCATTCTTTGACGAGTTGCCCTGGAGTAAGCCCTCAGGTCAGGCCTGCCTCCCACTCACAGGGTGTGGGTTAGAGCTGCTGGAGGTCATTTTCCAGGATCTTGGAGCCAGCCTCTGTGACTGCCCCTTCCTTGTTCTCACAATCTGTGAAGTGTGCCTCAGTCCCAGGGCTGGGACACTGTCCAGGAGGATTCAGGTTGAAGATTTGGGGAGGGTGGGCAGAGAGAGGATGTTTGCCTCTCTGTGCTCGTGGAGAGGTTGTTGAATTCTGCTGTGATGGAGGGGGAGGACTGAGCGAATTGGTTTTGATTTTGGAGATGATTATAATTAAGCCAAACCATTTCCTGCCTTTTTGAAAGCCCACCATTTTTCCAACTTTTTTTTCAGTTAAACTCAGTCTGCTTGAGCAACAGCAGCTATTTGGTATCTCAGAATGGGCTCTCTGGCTTTGAGTGCCTCTCTAGCACCTAATAAACGTGTGAGCTTGGGCAAGTCTCTTCAGGTATCTCTGCATTATCTGTAAAAGGGAGCCTGCCTCACAGGGTTGTGAGAGGGTAAAGGCCTTGGACTAGGCTGGCACACAACACGTGATCAATGCTTGTGTGAGGATCACTCTACACATGGGCCCCGGTGACCCTGGTCAGGGTCCCTCATCAACCCCATTGTTTCCTAGGAGTAAGCAGGCACATCACTGTGAAAGAGCTACATCACTGCGCACAAATCTGACACTTTCCTTTGGACAAGAGCAGTGAGCAACATGTCCACTTCTATAATGGGTGGCTATTTTTGCCAAATAGCCTTACTTTTTGAATTTTATTTTAGAGGAGGACATTTGCTTCAATTCACTCCCCTTATATTTCCTTGAAAGTCTCATCACTGACCCCTACAGAAGGGAACCTTCTGGTTCACCCCAGCAGGGGCTTCCCAAAATTTTTGGATTGTATTGCAGAGTTAAACTCCCCATCAGAAAGTCAGGTATAGTCGGAATAAACCTTTTAAATAAAACTCCAAATTGCATCATTTATAGAGACACTTTATTTCCTTGACTCAATTCTAATAGTTTATCTACTGATGACTTTGGTTCTCCTCCTCCTCATAGTCCCCACAGCAGTGGGCACTACTCTCCCCACACCCCCAAGAAAAGCATTCTCAATGTTTCACTCTATTGCTCAGAAGAGATGGATTCCAATGAGCTCCTTCCCTTCATTCATTATGCTGAAATCATATTTCTAGGGGACAGAGATGAATACTGTGTACCTATCTGATTAAACTGCCTGTTGTTTTAAATCTGTTTTCACTGACTTTTCCCTTGCGATAGACATTTAATGACACAACACATTACAAGTTATATCTGTGTTAGTGGTTTCTTCCGTAGAACTTCTGTAGCGTGTGTGTTCACATGCTTATGTGCATGTGCTAACTCAGTGATCCCTCGTTATGGTCAATATGTACTCAACAGTTATGAAACAATGGCAGCTTAAAAAAAAAAACAAGGTCGGATATATATTTTACTGACCAGTTAAGCAAATCACACAGTTGTGGAAAACACAGTATACAAATTTCATTAACATGAAAAAGTGCAAGGAAATACTATTAACCAAAGACCTTCACCCTGAATGGCAGACTCTCCAGGCTCATGGGCAGCTCAGCGAGCCTCTCTTCCAGGTCGTTTGCTAATATTTTAGCTTTTTAGCAGGGTCTGGGGAACAGTACTGGCTGCAAATACCTCAGTCCTTGCCACCACCGCCATCAGAACCTTCATTAATCTTTGAGTTCCTTGCCCCTGCTTTACCCAAAGAATAATGCCTTCCCTGGAATTACACAAAAATCAATGGTAGAGTTAATTGAAATTGGGATCTCTTAATGTTTTTCTCTTCCTTAAGTGATTGCTTGGTTTCTGAAATTGAGGTTTAACTCAAAGGACAGCTCTAGCTGAGGGTGAGTGAATTGGTAAGGGAGAGAAAATAGAGGTTGATAATTTTCCAAGTGACTAAGATAGTGTTGACATTTAGGATTTTATTTCTTTTGAAGTTTTGCATGGGGCTTAAGGAATGTGAAGAATGACCAGGGTGTTAAGGCACAGTCCACTGCTTTGCTCTCTGCTTTAAGGACTGGAAATGCATTGAAGAAGGTCGGCTTCTTCCCTTTCCTCCCAGGGGCTGGAGAGAGTAAGAGAGAAGAGGGGAACTGGTGAAGGTATTACTGACCACTGGAAGGTGGCCACCTTCTTTATTTTAATGATTCTTCGTCTTTCTGATTATCGAGGTATTCATATCACAGGTAGTTGGGTCTGTCATTGGCTTAGTACAAACAGTGCTTCTTATAGTCAAGCAGTTTATAACATGCAAAGTGCACTCTACTTCACTGGATTTGCACATCAATTTTCTGAGACAAATGGGACAGGTATTTTCATCTCCACTTTGTAGAAGAAGAAACTGAGGCTCTAATGGGTTGGAATTGGCCCCTCAAAATGACACAACCAGTAATGAGGTGAGGTGTATACAGGTTCAGGCTTTTAGGGGGAGAGATGGTGGAGGGCCAGTGCTTACCTTGATGGAACTCCTGATGACAGGGTGGGCCAGGGCTGTTCATCTTCAGCCGGTGGAAACTTACACAGCATCCCTATGGTGTCCTCGGCTAGTGCCAGTCCAGCCACTGGGCACTGCACTTCAGAATGCTGGTTCCGACTCTCATATCTGTAGCTTCCAACCTATTTAGACAAAGCACTCCAAAAGGCATCTGGTCAAGCTTTGCTAGGGGAGAAAACTTATCCTCTGATTCCTGAAGCCCTGAAGTCAGAGATTTGATTATGCTTATCATGATCTCAGCTTTCATGCCTCCAAATGTGATTAGTTTTCTAATTAGTTAATGTCATTACCTGTCATCATATCCAGACAACATTGGTCTCTAAAACCTCCTGTGGCCTCGAAACCTACAACCTCATATCTTTCTACTGTTTAACAGAATTTCTTTAATAATCCTGGCCACTATACCTTCATTCCTAGATCACAGGTCTGAAAGTTAGGGCATATTGTATTTTTTAAAGGCAATTTAAAATTCTTCATTCTGCTTTCTAAAACTTCACTTCCAGCAAAGCATAAATATATTTTTTTCAGCAAATCTTATACCTACCCTACTTTCCTTCATAAATATACACACACACACACACACACACACACACACACACACACACACACACATATATATACACACACTCTATCTTGTTTTGGGCAGAATGGTCAAAATAAGAAATAGTTTACCATAGGGAAACACCTCATTAAGGGCCATTTTTACCTTATATAAAATGCTGCTTGTCTTATTAATTACTTACTGTTAAATACTGGGCAAATGGTTTTCTTTTTTGGTCCTATTCAGTCCTCCAGGAGATATTCTCTGAGTGCTTATCGTGTGCAGGTACCAGGGACCCAGCAGGGAACAGATTAGTTTAGTCCTCATCTTCTATGAGCTTATGTTTTAGTGGGGACAGGTAGGCAATAAGAAATGAATGTTTAAGAGTAAAATACATAGTGCATGGGCTGGACATTTTTCGTTTGCCCCCCAGACCCTCTCTCTCCTTTTGCACCCTGCTATGTGGAGAACCGTGGGGAGGTAGATTGCTATAGGTGGCATCAACGTCTTCTTTGCCCTCAGGGGCTGGCTGGGTAGGGAGCCAGAAGACGAGGAGCAGGACAGTGAGGTCAGGGTGCTGACGGTCCAGTACCTCCTGCCACCCTGAGGGCAACACAGTTACTTTTCTGTCAGTGAGGATCACCCCTCCCCAGTGCTGCTTCAAGCCTAGGATTGGTAACTGCTCACCACAGTTTTGGTTTTCTTAACTCTAATTGCACCTCTGTACATAGACCCTTCGTTTGTCTCCCCCTGCCCGCCCTGTGAATGGGCCCTCTGTTTCCCACTGGGACCTAGACTGCCACAGTAGGTTAGAAGGTAATACCAGGGAAAAATGCCACTTCTTCCATGGCCCCTTCTCATCACAATACTGCTTATAGCCACCTGCACAGTTTTGGAATAAATGTCATCAGGCTTCAGGCTGCATTGCTCCCTGTGACTCAATTACTTCTTGATAAGCCACATGATTCATTATCATTATACATCATAAAACAAAGGTATCTCTCTTGCAGGTTCTCTGAAGGCAGCCATTGTGTTCTGTGACGATTGGCTAACCCTCAGCACTTAATGTAGTGGCGGGGATGGGAGCGGGGGGCTGTTGAGAAAGACCTGCTCATTCATCGACCAGTTCATCAGGCTGCCAAGAACCTAGAGGAAGGTGCCCCAGCACCTCAGTGTGGTCCCTGAGGCTCTTCCCGCTCAGCTCTGCTTTCCGCCTTGCCAGCCCTGCCCTTGCAGTGCGTGCTCACGGGGCCACCTGTGTGTCTCCAGGCCACATTGTGTTCCTCCGTGAGAAAGTCCATTCAAGAACCCTCTCAGAAGCTGTCATTGGCTTTGTCAGCTTGAAGAAGGGGGTCTTTATCTTTTTTTATAAAAGTTAAATTTTAGTTTTTTTATTTTCCTAATTATGAAAAATTGCATGCTAACTCTAGGGAACATAAAATCCAGAAGTTAAAAAAATTCATCGAACTTTCATACCTTAGCACCACGAACATTTTGGATGTAGTCAGGGAGCTTTATCTTTGGGGGAAGCATCGTCAGGCCACCTCTGTTGACTGGCTCCTTTTTGCTTTCTAAAGAACTTTTATAGATTCTTGGACTCTTTTGCACACTGGCCTGGACTGTCAGCTTAAGCCAAACCAAGTATTTTCCTTGCCTGCCTTTAAGCTTATTGCTTAGGTTTGGAGTGAATCTGCGCTCTGTGCTTTGCAGCTCACAGCAGCTCCTCTTCGTGGCCTGGAGTGCACCCCCATTTGTGGGTGGTTTATATACTTATCACTTTCCTTCTGGAAGCCGCTGATGGATGCCATCCGGTCAAGAGGCTTTGCTCCTCTGTTCAAGATTTTCAACTTACTCCAAGATTTCCCCCCTGGAGACTTCAGTGTGTGTTAAGTCCATGCTAGGGTTTCCTGTGCAAAAAGCCCTCAAAATTTAAGGTTCCCAATTTCTCTTGATGATAAGAGTGACGCAGAAAGAAACAACACATAACAGCTTTGTTACCTGATGGCACTTATTAGTTAACTCCTCTCAGAAACAGCACTGATTCATGTGGATTTCAGTCATAATAAAGGGGAATTTGGCAACAAAAGCCCCTGAGTGGACATCATTCATGTGCATATTTTTTTGTCTGTAATAGATGAAATAAAGATAATATTATTCATTTGATAATGCACTCAAGAATCATTCAATATAAGTTTAAGTTTACGGCTCTCAGTTTCTAGCAGCCTATTAAAAAAAAAAAGGAAAACACCAGTCTGGCTAAAAAATATCCTCAGGAAACCAGCCTGGAAGAACAGCGGGTGAAACATGAATGAGCTATTTAGCTTTTCTTGGAAAATGGCAAAATTCTCAGAGGAATGGAAGGCTAAGCATTCCCCAGATTTTTGTCAGGCACATGTGCCAGTCCACAAAGTGCTGGAACCCCAAACACAGAATCTGGATTGATTTCAATTTCAGTAATTCAGGTGTTTGTGGCATGGAATATACACCACCCAGAAGGCAGCATCCTGAGTTACCAGAAGTTCCAGTGTATAATTTTAGGCAACACTTTCAGCTTCTTCTACATAGGGATAGTAAGTTAGTCATTCAGTTCACATAAGCAGTTTTTTTTTTTTTTTCACTATTTAAAAAAGAAATCCTGACTCAATCAATGTTTGGGACTAATCAGCTGAATTAATTTATTTTTCAGGGTTATGTAGTTGTAGCTTGAAGCTGCTGATATCTTGATATCTCTATTTCAATAACTCAGTGGAGTGTTAGTTGAGTAGATATTGTGCTATGCCACTGTGTTAGATGTTATGAGCTATGGGAACACAATATGGCATCTACTACTTTCAGGGAACTTACATTCCAGCCAATGAGACTAGACAAGTGCTTTTGAAACAATCAATTCAGCTGCTAAACTGAGATTGTGTTGAGGACACCAAGGAGGTCTGCCTGTCTATTTCCTCGCTTCATGTTAGAGCAGTAGGCGCTCTGGCAATTGCTTTCTGCATGTTCTTCTTCTGCAGTGAGTGAAGAACTGAATGGGAAAGTTTAGATGCAAAGACGAAAATGCATCTGGATATTTCTGGGCTTCAGAGGCAACAGGAAGGATTGGGCATGTTGGTGTCTCAGTGCTCTCGAGACACCACACTGCCCCTTGAGGTCCCGCTGCTCCCCTCCAGCTCCCATGAGCTCTTCAGTGTGGTGGGGATTGTGAGGGGTCTTCCTCTTTCCATCAAAGATAGAGTCTGCATACAGGCTCCACTACCCTGGGACAGGTCTCAGAAGATTTTCTACTAAGAGAGGTGTCTAGAGACATGTGGCTGATGGCCAGTTTCCCCCAAATCCATTTTTATTTGCTCTCTGGACATGAAGCCAATTAGCTAGAGACTCTACTTCTCAACCTTCCTTTCAGGACATAGGACTAAATTACTGCCTATGAAATGTGAGCAGAGTGATACGTGCAACTTATGTTTTCTGTCTTAACTGGAAATCACTCTTCCTAGACTTCCTGTGGGCTGGAACCTGGATGTGCTGGTGACTCCCTTAAACCAAGCAGACGAGCGCCACCCGGTAGAATAGAGGAGCGACCATAGAGGGAGAATCTGGGCCTCTTCTTCACTGTGCGAAACAGGACATCCTGCCAGCCTGGAATGTGCAACTCCAGAGTATTGTGTAAAAAGAAGGCAATTCAATTTTGTAAGCCACTGTATTTTGGGATCTGTTTAATAGAAGAGTAGAGGTTCTTACCCTGAATAATACAGAACATCCCTGAGCTGGGAAGTAGGACACTGATTTCAGGTCAATATCTTGTATTCCTTCATTCTTTCCCACTTTTCTTTCTTCCACACATTTAAAAAAAATCCTCAACTGAGGCTATGCTTATTGATTTTTAGAGGGTGAGGAAGGGAAGGGGGACAGAGAGAGAGAGAGAAACATTGATGTGAGAGACAAACGTTGATCTGCTGCCTCCAATATACACCCTGATGGGGATTGAACTCACAACATTCTGGTGTATGGAATGACTCTAACCAACTGAGCCACATGACCAGGGTCTTCCACACATTTTTATTGAGTACGAACTCTAAGCAATATGCAAGTTCCCAGTGATGGTAAACCGAAGAGCCATGTCCCTATCCTTCTGAAGCTTACGTTCTAGTAGGGGAGATAGACAAAAACAAGTAGACAGATGTAATTAAAACACCTATAGACTGGAATATGTGTTGTGAAGGCCATAAACTTGGGCTTGGAATAGAAATAGATGAGCCAGAGAAAGGTACTCTAGATAGAGATTAGGGGAAGGAGAAGCCTCTATGTGACGGTGGTGTTTCAGCTGAGCTCTTAAGGAATACAAGGAGCCAGGCATGCATGGATTAAGGCATCCATTCTGAGCAGAGGGGAGCACATACAAAGGCCCTGGGACAAAGAAGGGCTTCCTGAGCACAAGGAACTGAAGACAAGAATGAAGAGCAAAGGGAGGCACAACAGGAGACTGGCAATGTGGGTGGGAGGTAGGTCTTAGTTTTGCTCTCAGTGCACCAGGACGCTATTGAAGATTAACAAGGTGTGTGTGTGTGTGTATAATTCACTTGATTATTGTTTAAGATCTGTTTTACTGCTTTATGAAGAAAGAACTGTGAAAAGGTAACAATTTCTACAGTTTCCACAGACTGCACTAGCCCTAGCAGTGGAGGCTGGGAAAGGGTATTAAAAAAATCATGGAAGAATTTCTCTAATCATATAATATTTGAATTCGGTTGAAAATAATAAGGGCAAGTCAGTAGTTTTAGGAATTAAGCTGGAAGAGGGTTTCTTAGGGTACCATGCTGTCCAGTCCCAAGCAGGTTGGCTAATGCTGGTTAGGGGTTAGTGGTACTGTCATCTAGTCAACATTAGTAGTTTTGGATTGTGGATGAGGCTGTTGAAAAGGGGTCTCCCCAGACACACAGCGCACTGCCATTTCTGTGGGTTGTGGGAGTTGTTGTAACAGAGTTTTGGCAAGCCTCTAAGGAACCTGGCCTTTGGAATTTCTGCCTCTGGTGTAGAGATAGTGAAGAAGGAAATGGAAATATTTTAATTTATAAAATTTCCCAGACCATTAAAGAGGCCTATTTTTTTCTGAAGCAAATGAGGTCCATATTTAAGAGTCACACTCTCCTTCATATATTAATTTTTCTAAGTGAGATTTTATGTCTTACAGAGCAATATCCTGACTCCTTTTGAAGTAATTATTAACAAGCAAGTTATTTCAGGAAGGAAACAATACAGTTTTCAGACTTGCAGATGTCAATGTAGTTATTATTGGGTTTTCTGTCTAAGCTTTTATTTTGCCTCAGCTTTATTGAGATATAATTTACATGTAACACTGTGAAAGTTTAGGTGTACAATGTGTGAACTTGATACACATATATTGCAAATTTCTGAGGTTTTTAACACTGTTCTCAGAAACAGGAACTTCATTTCTCTCTCTCTCCCTCTTTCTCTCTCTCCCTCTGTCTCTGTCTAACAGAGAAGAGAGATACAGCAGTTTGAAATAGTCTGAGTTGGGTGTATTGTTAGACTCCCTTTTGTTGGGTTAGTTTTTTGCATATCTAAGAAATCTAACAAGGAGTTCAAGTTTCAGCTTTTGCACATCAGGAAATGGTTATGTGCCCCAGTCTCGCCTTACAGACATGCTGAGGATGAAAATCTGCCTTTTTCTTTTCTTCCCCCTGTCCCTCCTGCACATCTCTCACCCCAAAGTGTGCATCTCACCCCAAAGGGTTCCCTGGGAATCAGGGCATGCTTGACTGCGCCTGGAGAATGGCTGCCCATCAGCACAGCTGCTCCCTGGAGTCAGCCCAGGAACCAGGCTCTCCCCTGGGGTGGGAAGAGGGGAGTGTGGGGTCACCCACAGCTGGATTTCCTATGGTTTCCTTGTGTGTGCTTTTTACCTCTGTTCCAAAAAAGAACACCTGGAAGAGGCCTGGGGAGTCCCATCAAAGGTACTGGCCTAGAGCCAAAGCCTGACTTCTCTCTGCCATGGCCGCGGGAACTCCACGTTCTGGGTCTCCATCCCTGTCCAGTTGTAACTGATAGGGAAGGTTAATGAGGTTTAAAATGGCCAAACACTACAGGCTTCTGAAAAGGAGGAAGCCAGAGATGTGCTGTCCACTGCTGAAATACTGGCCAGGCCATTCCAGTTGGGGACATTTTATTGAGTTCTTTTCTAGTAAAATTAGCTATTTTTTTGTAGACCATTCTGAATAGCACGTGATCAGGGCTAGTCTCCGGAGCGGCTGCTTGTTAAATGCCTGCTGAGTCAACGAATGGATGAACGAATGTCCTATTTTATTTTGCTTCTGATTTTTCACCAGCATGGTCCAATACTTTCCCCTTTACAAATATATAGGGATTAATATTTCCTGGGGGAGGTCTTTTTAGTCAGAAAAAAAGTCTTGTTTATGATAAAATGTGGTAAAATGAAGAAATAGTGAAGTATAAAAACTAAGCCCTGTATCAAGCTTAAAGATAAAATATCTCTGGTTGGAGATTTTCTGAATAAAATATTGCTGAGAAAAGTGGAGAAGATGGAAATGTTTGTGCATGTGTGTTTGTGTTTATGCGTATGTGTGCATGTGTGTGTGTTTATGCGTATTTAAAAAATGTTATATAAACAGAAGGAATTTAGGTAAATCTATAAAATCACCACAATTTATGAGAATTTAAAAGGCAATTTCTTTTTAAGGGGAAAATTTCTAATTTCCCACATACAAGTATGGGAATGCCATGGTAAATCTTTCTCTTGCTGACAAGACCCCTGAAAAGAGGTATGAAAAAGAGTTACTGTTCCCTTCCCATTCATGTCTCTTGAAAGCCTGTGGCTGTGAAACTGCCCTGGAACACACAACCCTGGGTTTCAAAGCTGCCTGGATGACTTTTCAGAAATGATCTATTGTGACGCTTTGTTTTGTCCGGGTCGCCCTCGTTTTGTTCTGCTCGGGCTGTATCACCCTTCTCCCGCTGCCATTAATCCACCCTGTCTACTCCTCCCCATTCAGAGGCACATTTTACCCTCTGCCCGGCAAAGGGAGCCTAGAATGAAATGGCTGATAGGCTCATCATTGCTAAGGAGAGAGGGACAAGGGAGAAAACAGGAGGGGGAAGGGGAGTGCTGGGTGCACAGCCTCACCTGGGCGGTGGGCAGTTGGGAAGAAAAGAACAAGGAATGAGGAGGGAGGGGAGAAAGTAATGCAAATACGCTTCATCCTTTTGTTGAGAGCCAGGGCAAGTTGGAAAGAAACCCCTTCTTACACTTTAGCTATCTGGCTAAGCTGCTCCATGTGGCACTGGGATCGCCAGCTTGTGTTGCCTGCAGATGAGCCCTCCCTTATTTTTCAGTTTTGACTCTATTCACTCCCTCCAGTTGGGCATCTAGGCTCCTTGTGATTTAAGGGTTTTTGGATTGGGATTAAATGGCAAAAGGTCAGTGAGTTGTAAAAACAGAAAATTAAATCTGAAATCTGTTGTTTGGTTAGTAACTCAAATTTGGTTTGCATCCTTATGTTCTCTCAGAAATCTCATTATATTCAGTTATATTTTAAATGGGGAAGATGATTCTTTTCCCCTCCACTCTGTTTTATGCATCACTCAATTTTAACAGTGAAAGGGGACTGTCCAGAAGTCCCAAAAGGTCCTGTGATATGCTGGGTTATAGAGCATTAACAAACATTTCCCAAATATTAGCAGCTTGATATCATTGCCTATTATTCTCACTGTACACCCAGTGGGGACAGCAGGGGCTCTGTCATCATGATTGGTCAGAAACCCAGGTCAAGGGAGGGTCGCTCTCTACCATGTATTCATGTCTGAGTGGGCAGAAGAAGGCCCCTCTCAAGGTTTTCACATTGGCAATAAAATATCTGGATCATACGATGATTCTCCTAAAAACTAGTCAGTCCAATGGCTGTACCTGACTCTGGCATCCAGGAGGAAGAGAAGACCCAGCCATGTGCCAGGAAATATTTTGCACTTGTTCTCAGGGAGAAGCTGAGGGCTGCGCACACACACACAGACACACACACACACAGATGCATGCATGCACATGCCTTGTGAGCACACATGTGCACGCACAGTCACACACACATGCACACATGTGTACTGACGTTCAAGCAGGGCAGCAAAACATTTTCAATGGAATAATAAAAGTCAGGAATTAAATGTGTTGAGCACAGTGTGATTAGTTCTAGTCTCCACTCTCATTTGAGCTCTTTGGCTTTAGGCAAATTACTTAACTTTCTGGGCCTCCATTTCATTATCAATAAAGTGAGTCCATGGGTCTAGATTGGTGGTTCTCAAAACTAAGTGGGCTTTCAATCACTGAGAGGACTTTCAGAAATGTCAATTGCAGGCCCTCACCCCCAGAGGTGCTGGGACCACAGCTTTGCATCTCTAACCAGTTCTCAGGTGAGGCCGATGCTGCTGGTGCAGGGATTGCACTTTGAGACGATCTTCGGAGGAACACCGGAGGCTGATGCAGCCAGCAAAGTCAAACTTCCCTATAGGGGCTGAGGTGGGATTAGCTGATGAGTTGAATAATAGCTATAGTAAAGTTTTCATGTTGAAACGTGACTAGAAAATGATTCACCAGAGTGTCACCAACCCTTCACTTTTTTTTGACAGCATATTTGCACATTGGGTTGACACATATAGTTTAAAGACGTATCTCAATTACAAGATGTAGTCCAGATAGCTGCCCTTGTGGGGACAGAGGCGGCCAATAAACTCTGAGCAATTACTTGAAATTAGACTTGTCAAATTTGTTTAGGGTGACCAGGCAAGTACATACATTGACCTAATGTCACTTTTCCTGGAGAGACATTGTAATGATTTTGTATATCAGTCAAACTATTCAAATACTAATACTGCCTTCATGCCTTAATCACCATTCTAGTCAGATGTCATTTCTAGAAGCCCTTGGGGGATTTGCATCCCTTAATTATTCTTCAATACCCAAACCAAGCATTCTTTAATTGGTGTAAATTGAACAGTGTTGCAATGCAAACAAGGAGAGGGCACATTGATCAATGATTCTGTGCATGCCTGTTGGAAAGTCTTTGCTATGAGATCAAGTGACGAATCCTTAACTCCATTTGCTTCAGTGGAAACACTAGCACATGGAGACGACAAATACTGTTTCTACTTAAGTCATCAACAATTGGGCAGTGTGGAGTAAGTTAATAAATTGTGATTCCAAAATATCAACTCTTAGGGAAAGGATTAACAAAATCCACCATAAGTTATAAAAGTGTCAAATCACTTATATTCTACACCTGAAACTACTATAACCAATGAAATATTGTATGCCAGCTATACTAAAATAAAAACATTTAAAAATCCATCATAAAGATACTCTGTTCCAATGTCAGAAACCACATTCAGGAGCTTTCTATGAGAACTCAACTAGATAAATGTCTAATCACTACATTGTACACTTGGCACTAACATAATATATGTCAACTGTAATTGAAGAATTTAAAAAAAATATAAGAGGGAGAACTCAACTGGAAACAAAGTGTTTCTGTCCTCTGGATATGTGATGTCTGTCTCTCCCTATTTCTTAATTAGAAATAATACAAACTTCTGGTTAATTTGCAAAGCCATTCATTTCCATGGTTTTTGTTGTTCCTGATAGTGGGTGATCCATCTAATCATATATCCAAGCTGTGGTCATGTAACATGAAACAGGTGTTCCCTTCTCCTTTTAATGTTGAAATACTCAAGGCACAGTACTTAAGAAGCCCAGTAAAAGTCCTTCACATAAATGTGTCATGCTCACTTTTCACTCTTCTTTCTGTCAACTCTTTCAAATTGATTATTTGTTACTGGGATGGGAAGAAAAAGAGGCAACAGGCCTATCACTCTCACCTGCCTGGCCCAGACCTGCCAGTCTCCAGCTTTCTTGGTCCAGAATACTCTGCTTTGATGCTACCAGGTGTCGGGGCTATGCATGTTCATCTTTGGTCTCTCTGGTTTTTGAGAAAATGGGCTGGTTCTTGGGGCGAAACTTTGAAGTTGATTTCAGTTTGAGCTTTAAAGCAGCCTAGGGCAGAGCGCTTAAAGTGAGAGGTGGAGCAAGGGACCTGTGAGCTTCCTTGACAACCTTTGTTCTCTAGCTTGGATTTAAAGGACAATTTTTGGTGGGGTAGCTCATTTGGGGAGCTGTCCCCACAGAGGGTGCTATAATTTATACACATCCTAATAGAGGGTATTGCTTAGTTTTCAGGGATCTGACCAAGGGTTTTGAGGACCTTGGGTAAACTTTATGAAGATTTTGGGGACATCTAGGATGCAGGAGTTACTTATGGAAACCGGCAGGACAAGTACAGACAGACTGACACCCCTTGGCCACCTTCCTGTACTACCTCAGTAGGCCTCACAAACCAGAATATCACCCTTAAAGTAAAAGTATATTCATATTGGGAAGACGAAGCCGATCAGCATTTCTCTACATGGATCAACTTTGAGTGTCTAAAATGGCAGACTTGAAAGTGGGCTGCACAAACGGTCTGCTCCGCAACATTGTTGAGGAGACCCTCAGCATCTGCAGTGGTGTGGCTGCCCGTCCGCCCTGTTTCATTTCGGTCTCCTCCTTCACGGACACTTTGGCTGGCTTTCCCCAGCCCTGTGATGGGCACATTGAACTTGCGAGTAAATTTCTGGATTCTGATCCCTGCTTTTCCCTTTGAAATCATGTTACCTCTCTGGGTTTTGTTTTCATCATCTGCAAAATGAGGCAGGAGAATTAGGTGAATTTTCAGATCCCTGTGAAATCTAATAGGTGAAGAGTTCTTTTCTCCACTGTCAACTCTCATGAAAGTCAAGGGAAAGGAACCCAAATTATATTTCTTTGGAGCCCATGGTCTGACTCTCATTCATAGAAATGAGCATCTAAATCAACACTTTCCAAACTTTAATGTGTATTCAAATTGCCTGGCATCATGTGAAATGGATGATTCTGGAATCATGAAGATCAAGATTCTGGTTCAGTGAGTCTGGGGTGGAGGCTGAAATCCAGCTTTTCTGATAGCTCGCAGGTGACACAGCAAGACTTTGAGTGGTAAGGCCTCAGACAGTGGCCCCTGCACTGGACCCCTGGCTCGGAGTGCACAGGTACATTGTGTTTGAGTAAATGAACAGTGGGGGAGGGGCATTCAGATGGAAGGATAAGCTGTAGACTACTGATCCTTGGGTCATCTCATCATCACCATCCCTCCTTTTCACTTCTGACTGGATGGAAAGACCACCACAAATATGGCCCTCAGCCCCATTGGGCCCTGTGTTGTCCTGGGATCAGGAGGATGTCAGAAACTCAGGGGAGAAGCGGGTGGGGGAGACAGGTGCCTCTGCCCCCTTAGTCCTGGCTTTTGACACATTATGGAAGACCACAGCTCTCAAGGACATACTCATACATACTTATTCCCCCTGTTGGCTCCTCTTTGCTGTCCATTTCAACCATTGCAAATCATTTAGTGTCAGTGAAGGGCTCTCCACAGCATGACTATGGTTCCAAACATCAACATGTTATGGAATGGGCACTGGTCTGGCTGGCAAACCATATGGCTAAAATTCTGGCTAGCCCACTGACCACAGCGGTGAATGACAGCTCATCAAATGCTCCGAGCTCTTAAATAGGAAAAGCTTTTCCAACTTAACTGTTCGCAGAAGACAAAGCTTGTGAAGATCCTGTGGAAGTGGCAGCAGGCAGGATGAACAGGAATTTGAGTTGCATTTTGGTGTACCAGGGATGGCCCTCTCTGGAGGCCAGAGTTCACACCTTATGCTTCTCTTGTCACCACAGGTCCCTTTGTATGAACATAGAGCAGTTCCCCTCTCTTTTTCTCTTCTCTCTTTCTCACACGCACTCACACTCACACACATGCACATGCACACACAAATGTTTGCTTTTTACGTGTAACCTATTTTTAGTGAGGAGTGTCCCCAACTCTACTAATAAGAATAAATTTGGGACCTTGTTATGCTCCATGATTACCAGACCTCTTTCCTGAATCAGCTCTGGGATCGACACCGGGGTCAATCCTCCTGCTCTGTTCTTTTCTTTGTCTTTTAAAAGAGCTTCAGTTGATTCTTATTTTCAGGGACATTTAGGACACAGTGTTTAGTGTGGGGTTGCCAGCTGGGCTGCCCTCTGTATTACCTGGGAAGCTTTCACAAGTCCCGTGTCTAGGCTAGACCCCAGATTAGAAAGTCTGGAGAGGGGGACAGGCATTAGCAATGTTTAACGTTCCCCAGGGGGATTTCCATCACAGTCAGGATATGAACCTCTGGTGTGATTGCCATTGACTTGTCTAGCCCAGGGAAGAAGTCAGGAAGCCCATAACCTTGTCTGTGGGCCAGTGATTCTATAACGTGAGCACACATTAGAGTCATCCAGTTATGTTTTAAAAATCCTGATGCCTAGGTCACACTTCATACTGATTAACACAGAATTTCTTGGAATGGAACCTGGCATCAGGATTTTGAAAAGATCCCAGGTGGTCCCGATGTGAGCCCAGATTCTACTTGAGTGCAAGTTTTAATGATGACCCCTAGGGCCCATGCACTCATCATTGCTTCTACTAAGGGCATGCCGCTTTTCACTCTTGTTTCTTTAATTACCCCAAGGTCTGCTGGGGGAGTCCTCCCAGCCTTCACAGAGACTTCTCAGCACTTGGCCCCAGCAAGTTTCCACTTAGCACCAAGCAGGAGGGGCATCTGCCTAAATCCCTAGCCCTCTTCCCTTCAGGCAGACACCTGAACATTGATCTAGTAGAGGAGTTTTTTTTAGTGTATCATGCTTTTTTTACTGTAGGTAAAACTCACATAACATAAAATTAACCATTTTAAAATGTATAATTTAGAGGCATTTAGTCCATTCACAATGATGTGCAATCACTATATTTCTCTAATTTATAAACTTCTTTATTAATGAAGAAAAACACACTATACCTATGAATTATTCCCCATTTTCCTCTCCGCTAACCCCTCATGACCACCAATCTGATTTTTTGTCTGTATGGATACCCATTCCGGATATTTCACATAAATGCAATAATATAATATGCGACCTTTTGTGTCTTCTTTCACTTCACATAATGTTTTCAAGGTCCATCTATGCTGTAGCAGGTTTCAGCACTCATTCTTTTTTTGTGACCGAGTAATATTCCATTGCACCTCTGCCTATTTTTTCTAAAGGAAGTTCCCACAGACGCAGCCATGCCCACTAATTTTCCTTCCATCTCTCGCTGCTTTCACACTTCAGTGCTGGAGTTGAGAAGTTGTAAGAGAGAACACATTCCCTATGTAGCTCTTTATAGAAAAATTTTGCTGAATCCTGTTCTAAATAATATTTCTGGTAAGCCTTATTATAATACTATTTATGGAAATTTTAAAGTTTTAGCATAGTTCATTTTTAATCGTGACATGACATAATTTTAAAGTCCAGGCAGATGAACAAAGGTGATAGAAAGGCTATGAAAATTTTGAAAAAGAAGAGTAGTCAGGAAAGACCCTACAAGACCGTACAATATGTCTGAGGATATGGTATTAGTATAGAAAGAGACAGGTCATGGAGAAGTACGGAAAGCTGAGAAAGGACAGGAACATATGGTGGAGATGTCATTTCACATTAACTGGAAAGAGATGGGTTACTTATTAGAGTGTCGGGCAGACCTTATTGAGACCAGGAATGTGGAATATGAAGCTGGATTTCCCCTCCACTCCTTTGAGAAAGATTACAGACAAATAAAATATTTAAATAGGTAAAAAAAACCTTAAAATATCAGAAGGAAATATTGATGACTTAACAATTTTGTAGTAGAAAAATTCTTTGAAGCTTGGGACAAGATAAAACTTTTGTATGGCAAAAAAAAATATAACTATAAAAGATAGAACAAAATTAACCTGGGGAAAGTATTTTTTTCAGTTATAGACAAATGGCTAATGTCTCTAATAATAATGAAAAAACTCTGGCAGATGAGTGAGAACCTGAACAGGACAAAATTAAGACCTTACTTATTTTTAGGAAATATACAAGCTAGCAATAATGCAATAAATTCAAATGGTTAAAGTCATAAATAATTAATGTAAATACTATGTTTTTAACAGGGGGTCATTTTTGTTGCTCGTTTGATTGACAAAAATGAAAAAATTGAGGATCCCCAGTGACAGTAAGGGTGTCGTGAAAAGGGCTCTTTATTTTATTTTACTCAATATTTTAGAGGGATAGCTGGTGACACAGATCGCGTTTTTTTTTTCTTTTTAAAGTATATTTTATTGATTATGTTATTACAGTTGTTCCATTTTTTTCTCCCCTTTATCCCCCTCCAGCCTGTACACCACCTCCCTGAAGCATTCCTCCTCCTTAGTTCATGTCCATGGGTCATACATATAAGTTCTTTGGCTTCTCCATTTCCTGTACTATTATTCTTAACCTCCCCCTGTCTATTTTGTGCCTACCAGTTATGCTTCTTTTTGCCTGTACCTTTCCCCCCATTCTCTCCCCTGCCCCTCCCCACTGATAACCCTCCCTGTGATCCCCATTTCTGTGATTCTGCTACTGTTCTAGTTGTTTGCTCTGTGTGTGTGTGTGTGTGTGTGTGTTTTAGGTTCAGTTGTTGATAGTTGTGAGTTTGTTGTCATTTTACTGTTCATAGTTTTGATCTTCTTTTTCTTAGATAAGTCTCTTCAACATTTCATATAATAAGGGCTTGGTGATAATGAACTCCTTTAACTTTACCTTATCTGGGAAGCACTTTATCTGCCCTTCCATTCTAAATGATAGCTTTGCTGGATAGAGTACACTTGGATGTAGGTTCTCGCCTTTCATGACTTCAGATACTTCTCTCCAGCCCCTTCTTACCCGTAAGGTTTCTTTTGAGAAATCAGCTGATAGTCTTATGGGAACTCCTTCATAGGTAACTCTCTCCTTTTCTCTTGCTGCTTTTAAGGTTCTCTCCTTATCTTTAATCTTGGGTAATGTTATTATGATGTGTCTTGGTGTGTTCCTCCTTGGGTCCAACTTCTTTGGGGCTCTGAGCTTCTTGGGCTTGTATGTCTTTTTCCTTCCCTAGATTGAGGAGGTTTTCCTTAATTATTTTTTAAAATAAGCTTCCAGTTTCTTGCTCTTCCTCTTCTGGTACTCCTATGATTTGGATGTTGGAATGTTTAAAATTGTCCCAAAGGTTTCTAAGGTTGCTAATCCTCTCCTCATTTTTTTTTTGAATTCTTATTCTTTCATTCTGTTCTGGTCAAATGTTTATTTCTCCCTTCTGCTCCAAATTGTTAATTTGAGTCCTGGCTTCCTTCCCTTCACTGTTGTTTCCCTGTATGTTTTTCTTTATTTCACTTTGTATAGCCTTTACTTCATGCTTTATTTTGTGTTCATACTCAATCTCTGTGAGCATCCTGTTACCAGTGTTTTGAACTCTGCATCTGATACGTTGGCTACCTCCTTGTCACTTCATTCTTTTTCTGGAGTTTTGATCTCTTCTTTCATTTGGGCCATACTTCTTGTCTTGATGCAGCTGTTACATTGTAGGTATTCCCTGGGGGGTGGTGGGGGCAACCCACTTTACCGGGTTGTGGGGCTGTATAAGGGGGATGGGTCATAGAAGGAACAAAGCTGCTTGTTTGGCTCTTGCCCTGCTTTCAGTCACTTCCCCCTGCTTCCGACAAGAAAATAGAGCCCTTTGAGATGCTGCCCTGGTGCTGTTTCCTGGGTGGGTGGGCTTTTGTATGTTCTAGGGCCCCATGGGCCCCTCCAATGTACTCTCTTGTGAGACTGGCTATTTCTCCCACCACTGCAATCCCCGCAGGTTTTTACAGCCAGAGGCTTTGAAGCTTTCTTTTCCCTCACTGGAACCCTGGATTTTGTGGTCTTTCTAGTCCCCAGTTGTTCCTCCTGGCTTATCCACATGGGAATGTGGGACCTGCTGGTCCACTAGCTGCCACCTTGCCCACCCAGTCTACCAGCTGCCACCTTGCCGCATATCCTCCCCACTCTGACTGTCTGTCTCCACCACTCCTACCGGCCTGAATGAATGTTTCTTCTTTAACTCCTTGGTTGTCAGACTTTCATACAATTCAATTTTCCAGCAGTCCTGGCTGTTTTTTGTTTTTAAATTGGTTGTTATCCTTCTTTTGGTTGTGCGAGGAAGCCAAGCGTATCTACCTATACCTCCATTTTGGCCAGAAGCTGCCCAGATCACATTTTTGAAGGTAAATACCTTTTGACCTAGCAATGTGACACCTTGGATACTTAGCAAATGGAAAACTAACATAAAGATGTATCTTGTGGATCCCACAGGTGAAAACTGGCATCAGAGACAACAGAAACAGAAAAAAGAAGACGTTCCTTGCTGCAGTGAAAAATTGGAAACCATTCCAATTCTCATCAGTAGTTGTTTTAAAAAAACACTTTATTGAGGTTTGATTGAAATACATAATCTGTACGTATTTAATGCGTACAACTTGATGAGTTTGGGGATACATATGTACCCATGAAACCATTACCAACATCAAGGACATCAATATATCCATTGCCTCTCAAATTACCTCTTATCCCCTTTATTATTATTATTATTATTATTATTATTATTATTATTATTTTGTAGCACATTTAAATATATAATACATAATTGTTAGCTATAGGTATTATGCTGTACATGAGATCTCCAGAACTTAGTTTAGATACAGAAACTTTGTACTCTTTGACCATCGTGTCTCTACCTCCCTCCTAGCAGGATTTGTAAAATAAGTTGTGATATACGTATATAATGGATTTTGAAGAAACCATTGTAAATGAGGAAGACTTTATACCATGGATATAGAGTCTAAGTTCTTTTTCAACATTGTAATTATGTTTGTCTCCCTGTGTCTATTAAGGTGCAAAATAATGCACCTCATTGCCAACCTCATGAAAATGATGGCTATGACATACTTTAAAAATTTTTACTTAATATTTTTGCTTGTTAGAGACATTATATTTAATATTATAACAATGACACTTGAAAAATATAACCCATGTTGTTGAATCGTGGACTTGAGGTTGTGTGTGTATGTGCACATAAATGTATGCACATATTTGTGTGCATGTGTGCTTGTGAGTCTGTTCATTGTGTGCATGAGTGCGTGTGTGCCCGTGGTGTGAGGTCCCTGAGAGCCTTGCATCCAGCTGAGGATGCTACTACACCTTATCCACCTAGAAAAGTTGTTGCTTCTTTTAGGACAGATTCAGGGGAATTAATAAATCAAGTAAGACATAAACTCTGTCTCCCTGAGAATAAAACCTTTCTACCTGTAGGGACTCCCTTATCTTCTGAATGGAACAGCATGGGATGTGAATCCAAGGAAAAGCACAGATTAGTCTGATAAAATTTGCCATTTGGCAACAGACTCCACAATCCTTACTCAAGACTTTGGAAATTCTTACCTTCCCTTTCCCTGTTTTTCTGGGGCCTTGTCCACCTCTTCTGCTCCTTTGAAATTACTTCCACCTGGTAGCTATGCCACTGCCTGCCCACCCCACTCTCCACTTTATCTCCCTGCTTCTCCCATCTTGTTGGTCTGGTACAAAAGGGAACAGACATCTGCAAATGCACGGTGCTGTTGATCCTCCTTAAAGACACAAGTTTATTACAGGACAGGTTGCCTAAGAGCAGTGATCATCAAGCTCTAAGAGCAGTAATCACCAAGTTTTTTGATTGCTTACCCTATGACAAATATTTTGAACATAAACTCCTAATCTATACTTATTGATTGGTTGATTAGTACTATTGCAGTAATAGATTATAGACATTATAAAATATATATAAAGGTGAAAATTAAAAAGCAATGAGATATTAAAAATATATAGAAGTTATAATATTTCCTCCCCACACCTTATGGGGGTCCTTTTGTGATCAGTAGACCAGAGATGGATAAAGCTTTTTAAGTCTCACTGTAAAAGCCTCAAGGGCACTAAAAACTTTTTGCCTCGCCCCTCAAAGGCAAGGCTTCCTTCCATAGTAGCTTGCCTGGTCCAAGCTGCCCACTGGGCTTCTGTGAACCACAGGACATAAGGTACTGCAGCAAATGACCTGAAGGATTTTTTTCTTTTGCAGTTTATTTCATGCTCTTCCCTCACTTGAAGAGCCCACTGATGCTCTTTGGGTTACACTTGCATTCTCTCTTGTGTGCTCTCTGTTTCTCAGTTAGGACTCATAACTGCCCAATTAAGTCTTAAACCATGCGGGCAGTCCCGGCCCCTCTCTTCTGCCTTATAGGCAGAGCTCTTATTTGCTTCCTCATCCATCTTGGACATGGTCATCTTTACCTATCATTGCACAAACACTGGCTTGTTATAACTGCCAAGGGTCTTAGAGAATTGGTCCCGGGTCTCAAGGAGTTTAGCAACAATTGAAAGACACAGAGAAGCAAGACTGCAGAGACATACAGTGCAGCTATATTTGTGTGACACAAGAGCGCAAAACTGATGTGTGCCTCTAAGGTGCAAGCCCTGCGGAACCAGAGTTCTCCTGACACTCCTCTCTCTTCAGCACCCACAGCAGCGCCCAGCACAGAGGAAAGGCTTGTTGAATGGATGAATGACACAAATTTTGTCTTGGATTGGTACCAATTTTGAGATCTCTTTCATTGCTTGCTTTGTTTGGGGTCTGAAAAAACACTTTAATTCACAGTCAGGCTGTTTATCTTGCAAACTTGGAGAAGTGATGCAGCAATGCCAAGGCTCAGCTTTCATGTATAATCTCATTGATTTATTCAAATGGAACACTGGGACCATTGGGCAAGAAAAGGCCTCCTATCTTCTCTAAAATTTTCTCTGTCTGGTACCCTTGGAGCCTTGCTGTTCCCCAGTGGGAGGCTTGCTTCTTCCTGGGACTTGATTACATCATCATGCTTTTTGTCTGATATCTCTGGACACATATTTCCTGCTGGCTTTCCCCTGTGCTTCAAAATCCCTTTGTTTCTCCTTACCCTGCTCCCACCTGACCCTCCAAGCGAACTTCACGTCCTCTGGTCTTCCTTTCCATTGCAACACTCCCTCTTTCTAAAGAAAATGAACAATTAAACAACTTTTTATTGTATGGAGAAGCAAAAAGCTTACCATATTAACCACTTTTAATTGTATGGTTAATTAAGTATATTCAAATTGTGAAACAGATCTCCAGAACTTGAAAGTCGGAAACTCTATACCTGTTCAACAACTTCACTTTTCTTCTTCGCCCAAGGCCCTTGTAACCACAATTCTGCTTTCTGTTTTTATGAATTTGATTACTTTAGGTAACTCATACAAGTGTAATCATACAGCATTTGTCTTTTTGTGACTAGCATCTTTCACTTAATATGGTATACTTAAGGTTCATCTATGTTATAGCATGTGAAGGATTTCCTTTATTTTAAGGTTGAATAATATTTCATTGTATATATAAGTCTTATTTTCTTTATCCATTCTTCTTTTGATAGACATTTGGATTTCTTTTACTCCCCAGCTATTGTGAATAATGCTTCTATGAACATATATATATATTTTGAGATCATGCCTTATATTCTTTTGAATATATACCTAGAAGTGGTATTACTGGATCATATGCTAGTTCTATTTTTATTTTTTGAAAAACTGCCATACTGTTTTCCATAACAGTTGTATGATTTTATAATTCTACCAAGAGTGCACAAGCGTTCCTTACCAACACTTATAACTTGCTATTTTTTGATACTAGCCAACTTAATGGGTGTAAAAAAATGCAATGGAATATCTCATTGTGTTTTTATTTTTTTGAGGGACCTCTATACAGTTTTCTATAGTGGTTGTACCATTTTATTGTATAATCCTACCAATGGTGAACAAGGGTTTTGTTTTCTTCATATCCTGACCAACACTTGCTAATTTCTGTTTAAAAAAATTTTTTATGGTACCAATCCTAAGGAGCATTAGGTGATATTTCATTGTGTTTTCTAATTAAATTTATTGGGGGTAGTATTAGTTAATAACATATATATTTTTTCAGGAGTATACAACATTTTAATTTGACATCTTTGTAGTTTATAGTGTGCTCACCATCTGAAGTTTAGTTTCCTTTTGTTACAGTAAATTTGACCCTCTTTCCCCATTTTGCCTTCTTTTTCACTGCCTTTTGCCTCTCGTGACCACCATTCTATTGTATCTATGAGTTGTTTTTTGTTTGCTATGTTAGTCTGTCTGTTATTTTTCATTTTATACTTCACATGTGAATGAAATCATGGTTTTTGTCATTTTCTGTCTGACTTATGTCACCTAGCATAACATGCTCAAGATTCATCCATGTTGTCATAAATGGCAATATTTCATCTTTTGTATGTCTGAGTAGTATTGCACTGTGTGTGTGTCTGTATACTACACCTTTGTCCAATTGTCCAATCATTCATCAATGGACACTTAGGTTGTTTTTTTTTTTTTTTTGGCCTGGGCTATTGTAAATAATGCTGCAATAAACATAGGGGTGCATATCCCTTTATTAAGAATGTTTTCATGTTTTTCAGGCAAATACCCAGAAGGGGAATTGCTCAATCAGATGGTATATTTATTCTTAATTTTTTTGAGCAGTGCTATACCATTTTCCATAGTGGCTGTACTAATTTACTTTCCCACCAAAAGTGCACAAGTGTTCCCTTTCCTCCATAACATCTCCAGCACTTGTTATATCTTTTCGCGTTGGTAAGAGCCATTTTAACAGGTATGAGGTGATTTCTCATTGTGGTTTTGGTTTGCATTTCCCTAATAACTAGTGATTTTGAACGTATTTTCATATATCTGTTGGCAATTTGTATGTCTCTTCCTTGGAAAAGCATCTATTCAGGTCCTCTGACCATTTTTTAATTTCATACTTTTTGGTGGTTCTTGAGGCGTATGAGTTTTTTATATTATTTGGTCATTGGGATTTTGATTCACATTTCTGTAATGATTTTCAACATTGAGCATATTTTCATGTTTGCCACTTGCATATCTTCTTTGAAGAAATGTCTGTTCAAATTCTTTGCCCCTTTTTATTTGGGTTATGTTTATTGTTGTTTTTGACTTGTTGGAGTTCTTTATGTATTCTGGATATTAACCCCTTATTAGATATATTATTTACAAATATTTTCCCATTCTGTAGATTGGCTTTTCACTCTGCTAACTGTTTCCTTTGATGTTCAGAACTTTTAAAGTTTGATGTAGGCCAATTTGTCTATTTTTTGTTTTTGTTATCTGTGCTTTTGGTGTCATATTTAGGAAATCATTGCCAAATCCAATGTCATAAAGTTTTCCCTCTATGGTTTTTTCTAGAAGTTTTATAGTTTTGGGGCTTACATTTAGGTCTTTAATCCTTCTTTAGTTAATTTATGTGTATGTTGTAAAATAAGGGTCCAACTTCATTATTTTGTGGGTGGATATCTAGTTTTCTCATCACCATTTGTTGAAGAAACTGTCCTGACTCCACTGAGTGGTCTTGACACCCTTTTTGAAGATCATATTACCATACACATGAGAGTTTATATTTGGGGCCTCTAATATGTCTATTTTTATGTCAGTACCATACTGTTTTGATTACTGTAGCTTTATAACATGTTTTGAAACTAGGAAGTGGGAGTCCTCAAACTTTGTTCCTCTTTGTTTTTCAAAATAGTTTTGGCTATTTAGGATCTGTTGAGATTCCATATAGATTTTAGGATTTTTTCCCCTATATCTGCAAAGAGTGTCTGTGCTTTGGTAGGAATTGTGTTGAATCTGTAGATTGTAGATAGTATTGCTCTTTTATCAACTCATACGTCATATGTCATGCGTCAGTACTCATTGGCTTCAGAACTCGTCAAACACTTTACTTATCACATTTGGATGAAAAAAGATGTTTCAGCACTCAGTGCTTGCTGGGGACTAGTTGCAGTTGCTAGAAATTGTATGAGTCGTGACACTACCCCTCAAGAGAAAATGCTTCGTCATTCAGAACTCATCAGTTTTGACACTAGTCACGAGCTCCGGAGTGAATTAATGATGAATACCAAGGTACCACTGTATTTTCTTCCAATTCATGAACAATGGCATATCTTTCCATTTATTCATGTCTAATTTCTTTCAGCATTGTTTTGTAGTGTTCAGCACAGAAGTCTTTTACCTCCTTGGTTAGGTTTATTCCTAAGTATTTTATTCTTTTTGATGCTGTTGTTAATGGAATCATCTTCTTAATTTCCCTTTTGGATTGTTCATTGTTAGTGTATAGAAACACAACTGATTTTTGTGGGTTGATTTTATATCCTGATATTTTGCTGAATCAGTTTATTCTAACAGGTTTTTTTTTTTTTTTTGGGTGTGTGTATGTGTGTAGAGTCTTTAGAGTTTTCTGTACTTAAGATTATGTTATCTGTGAAAAGAGATAATTTTACTTCTTTTTTCATTTATATGCTTAATTTCTTTTTCTTGCCTGATTGTTCTGGCTAGCACTTTCAGTACTATGTTGAAGTGGTAAGAGTGGGAATTCTTCTTTTGTTCTTGATTTTACAGGAAACAATTACAACACATTGAGCCTTTAATGATCAAGTGTGCTGTTTGCTGTGGCCTTTATTATGTTGAAGTAGTTTCCTTCTATTCCCAGTTAGTTGAATTTTTTTTAATAATAAAAGAATGTTGAATCTTTTCAAGTTTTTTTCTGTATCAATTGAGAATAATGTAATTTTTGTTCTTCATTTTGTCAATGTGTTATTATATTTCTCTTCTTTGTATGGTTCTTGGATCCTGTTAAATATTTCTTCCAAACTTTCAGCTTTTTGATGATATGCTCAGCATTCAGTAAAATTGTGGGTAAGGATTTTAATATGGTATATGTTGTGGTATGTTGATTCTTTAAAAGATTTTATTTATTTAGCTTTAGAGAGATGGGGAGGGAGGAAGAGAGGGGGAAAACCATCGATGTGCAAGAGACATGATTGGCATACATGTCTCTTGCATGCCCCCAACTGGGGACCTGGCCTGGAACCCAGGCATGTGCCCTGACTGGGAATCAAACTGGTGACCTTTTGGTATGCAGGCTGGGACAAAGGTACTCAATCCACTGAGCCACACCAGCCAGGGCATGGTATATTAATTTTTAAAACACATTTAATTCTTCCAGCAGTCTTCATTCTGAGCTTTGTTTAAGAGAACATAGCTTTGTTCTTTTATGATCACCCAACCCTCTATTCACAAAACTTCTCAGTTTTCTTTGGACTCTTCCCTATTTTTATTTTATTTTATTTTATTTTATTTTTATTTTTTATTTTTAGAGAGAGGGGAAAGAAGGGAGAAAAAGAGGGAGAGAAACATTGATGTGAGAGAGAAACATCAATTGACTACTTTCTGTATGCATTCTGACCAGGGACTGAACCTACAACCTAGGCATGTGCCCTTAACTGGGAATCAAACCAGTGACCTTTCGGTTTGCAGGGTGATGCCCAACCAGCTGAACTACACTGACCAGGACTGGACGCTTCCTTATTTTTAATCTCTTTTCAAACCCCCAAGTGGCTTCCAAGATGGCTGCAGAGTAGGTGGAAGTTACATTCACCTGCTCCTGGCCCCATACTGTATTTACAACCAAATTATGGAGGAATCAACCTAAATAACCAACTGAACGCTAGAGGAACTGAAATATTATAAGCAAGGATTTACAGAAGCCACATAGAGACTAGTAAGAAGAGCAAGGACACAGAAAGGGCTGACCCCTGCACTCAGGTGCAGCAGTAGCTTAGAAGCCAGAGGGATGTTGGGACTGCAAAACTCCCTCTCCCCAGGAGCCTAGTGTCTCAATCCCACACAGGGATCCCTAACTCAGAGCAACAGAGGTGGGAAGAGGAGCTTGCATAATATTTGGTGGTGAAAATCAGTGGGGATTTGGTCTGCCTGGGAGACCCAGACACCACCTTCCAGGGATGGGCATTCCTATTGTTATAGCCTGGGGGGTGTACTGCCCTAGCTCCAACTGCTGGCAAAACTGTGTTGCCAAAGCTTGGATCCTACAAAGGGGTCTGCTGTGTACAGCTAGCAGTGACTTTAAGTGGCCCTCTTTTTCTGGGGAGGCTTTTGATGGAGACTCACTGACGATATTGTATGGTTTTGGAAAGAGGTGCGGTCTCCCCCACAACTAGCAAACAGTTGGTTCCCCCTTCCCCCATCTGTTGAATCACTTGGCTGACCCTGTCCTGCTGAAGCAGTGCAGTGGGACCGGAGTGCCACCCAGAGCTGGGACTTTCATACCGTGTCTCCCCAAAAAGCTTTTTTCTGGGAAAAAAATAAGCAGGTGCTGGAATGTGTGATTACACAGAGGTGGGCAGGGGGAGAGGCAAATCCTATCTCCCCTGTGAGTTCAGCCTGCACTATCACAGGAGGAGGAAGTACTTGCCCCCTCCAGCAGACTTGCGAGCGCCACCCCCCGTAAGAGACTCTTTGGATCAATGCTGCCAAGTCCCAGATACTCCACTCTGCCGGGCTCAGTTCTCTGGGGGTGGGGGGAGGGAGAGTGGCTAAGAGCTGAGACATTCAAAGTGGGGGACCCCACCTGGAGGCTGTTGTCTGGGACCAGGCCAAAGTGCTTAGCCTTCTTTTGCAATGCTCTAAATTGTTGATTTGATCCTCTGCTTCACCTAACCTGCTGTCAATTTTTTAGTGAATTCTTTATTTCAGATATTGTATTCTTCATTTCTGACTGGTTCTTATTTTATGGTTTCTCTATCCTTTATAATGTGTACTTATCTCTTTGTTTAAGTTCTCACTGACATCACCAATTCTTCCCCTAGGGCCCTTGGGCATCCTTATAGCCATTGTTTTAAACTCTGCATCTGGTATTTTGGCTCCTTCTATTTCAGTTATTTTTTTTTAAACAGGAGGCTGGGGTGGCATCACCCCTAATGGGACACTCTTGATCTGTCCTCCTGAGCCCCAGTGGCCCTGCCCTGCTGAGCTTGCTCCAGCAGAGGGGACAGCTGGTTGAACCCAACCTGAACCTACAGCAAGAGTCTGGCAGTGACCGAGTGGTTTGGCTCTGGAGTAGGGGCCGCTTTCCCTACGATGAGTGCTTGACCACGTGCTCTCCATGTAGTGGACCCACTGGCCCCTGTCCTCCTGACCCCAGTTGCCTCTCCCTGCTGAGCTTACAACCTGTGGAATGGGCTGTGGCTCACAACCAACCTCGGCCTACCCTATAGTCTTTCTGTGGAAGACTTTGAAGGAAGACCAGGCAACCTCATGGGGAGGTGGAGTGACTGATGGGTGGAGGCAAATTTCAGGAAACCTCAGTCCTTTTATAGATCTACCCATAACTCTAAGCTGAAAGAAGCCAACCCTTATACATGATTTGGCCCCTCCCATGCACACCCAGGTCCAGTAGATGCAGCCACAAACAGTGAATAGCGTGCTAGGTGCAGACCAGTAGTCCAAGGGCAGTTACCCACAACATTTGACATTGGCTTGTACCTGAACCCTGTCCAAGTGGATCCAGAACCAACACAACCAGTGGTGGGCTTCAGAGCACACCGGAACTTGATCCAACTAAACACATAAGCAGCAAACCCAAAGAGGGACACTGGCAGGCTGAGAGCAACTCTATCTAGGAGGGTGGCCCCTGCACAGCATCTCAGATGTGGTAATTGAGGTTTACCCATAGAGCCAACCAGCCTGAAGGATTAACTGCATCCATGAAAGGGCCAACAGCATTCAAGGCTCAACCATAACAGGAGGGTGCACATAAACCACAAGAATCATTCCTAAAACATGGAGCTTCTCAGGTGATCTGGAAGACTGTGCCACTGAGCCCAACAAGACACTTTTATCATAAGCTGTCATAACAAGTTTGAGACTCATTGCAGATCTACTTGCCTAATACACAGAGACAAAATGGGGTGACTGAAAATTATGCCCCAAACAGGAGAACAAGCGAAATCCCCAGGAAAAAAATATAACTGAAATAGAAGGAGCCAAAATGCCAGATGCAGAGTTTAAAACAATGGCTATAAGGATGCTCAAGGGCCCTAGGGGAAGAATTGGTGATGTCAGTGAGAACTTAAACCAAGAGATAAGTACACATTATAAAGGAGAGAGAAACCATAAAATGAGAACCAGTCAGAAGTGAAGAATACAATGTCTGAAATAAAGAATTCACTAAAAAATTGACAGCAGGTTAGGTGAAGCAGAGGATCGAATCAACAATTTAGAGCAGCAGTCCCCATCCTTTCTGGCACCAGGGACTGGTTTTGTGAAAGATAGGGTAGGGGAACTAGAGCTCATGTGACTTTTGCTTGTTCACATACTGTGGATGGGGGGCAGAGCTCAGTAAAGCTTTGCTCACTCATCCACTGTGGATGGGGAGGGGCATAGGAGGCAGAGTTCAGGTGAGCCTCACTTGTGGCCTGGTTCTTAGCAGGCTGTGGAAAGGTACTGGTCCATAGCCTGGGAATTGGGGACCCCTGATTTAGAGGACAAGGCAATAGTAAGCACCCAAGCAGTGCAACAGGAAGAAAAGAACATTTAAAAAAATGAGGAAAATCTAAGGGACCTCTTGGTCCAGAACATAACAGCATCTGCGTCAGAGTGGTTGCAGAAAGAGAAGAGAGTGGGCAAGGGATAAAGAACCTGTTTGAAGAAATAATGCAGAAAAGTTCCCTAACCTGGGGAAGAAAACACACACACACACACACACACACACACACACACACACACACAAATTCAGAAAGCACAGAAAGTCCTAATCAAGATAAGCCCAAAAAGACCCACACCAAGACACATCGTAATTAAAATTGCAAAGCTTAAACACAAGAGAATATTAATGGCAGCAAGAGAGACACAGTTGGTTACTTATAAGGGAGTCCCCATAAGGCTGTCAGCTGATTTCTCAAACAAACAACAACAAAAAAACCCAAAACACTTTAGGTTTGATGAGATTTTCATGAAATATTCAAAGTGATGAAAAGCAAGTGCCTGTAACCAAGACTACTTTATCCAGCAAAGCTATCATTTAAAATCAAAGACAAAATAAAGAGCTCCCCAGACAAAAACAAAACAAAACAAAACAAAACAACAACAAAACTAAAGGATTTAATTACCACCAAAACAGTATTGCAAAAAATGTAAAAGGGCTTGCTTTAAGAATAAAAAATAGAGAGAAAGAAGAACATAGATATAAAGAAAAAATTGCAATAAATAAGTACCTATGAATAATAACCTTAAATGTAAATGGATTAAATGCTCCAATCAAAAGACATAAGCTAGCTGAATGGATAAGAAAACATGACCCATATATATGCTGTATACAAGAGACCCACCTCAGAACAAAAGATTTACACTGAAAGGGAAGGGATGGAAAAAAAATTTCATGTAAATGGAAACAACAAAAAAAGCTGGGGTAGTAATACTTATATTTAACAAAACAGACCTCAAAACAAAGGCCATAACAAGAGACAAGGAAGGTCACTACATAATACTAAAGGGATCAATCCAACAAGAGGATATAATCCCAGTAAACACGTATGCACTCAATAAAAGAGCACCTAGATATATAAAATGAACGCTTGGTGGACTTTAATGAAGAGATAGATAACATTACAGTCAAAGTACGGGACTTTAATGCCCCATGGAAATCAATGGATAGATCGTCTAGATGAAAATAATCAACAAGGAAACCTTAACATAGTAGATTGGGTGGATTTAATTCATATTTATAGAACTTTAATCCCAAAGCAGAAGAATGTGCATTCTTCTCAAGAGCACATGGAACAGTCTCAAAGATACACCACATGTTAGGACACAAAATAGGTCTTAAGAAATTGGAGATGATTGAAATCAATCATATCAAGCATCTTCTTGGACTACAATGACATGAAACTAGATATCAGCTACAATAAAAACTCAAAAACATTCAAACACATGGAAGCTAAATATCATGTTATTAAACAATGAATTAGTTACCCATGAGATCAAGGAAGAAATCAAAATTTGTCTGGAAACATGGGAAAATGAACCCACAACAACCTCAAATCTATGGGATACAGTGAAAGCAGTCCTGAGAGGGAAGTTCATATAGCCTTACAGGACTACCTCATAAAGCAAGAAAATCTCAAATAAATGATCTAACCCTATACCTAAAAGAGCCAGGGAAAAAAAGCTCCGAGTAAGTAGAAGGAAAGAAATAATAATGATCAGAACAGAAACAAATGACATGGAGACTAAAAAAAGAAAAAGAAAAAAACGTACAGAAGACCAATGAAACCAAGAGCTGGCTCTTTGAAAAGATAAACAAGATTGTTGAACTTTTAGCCAAACTCATAAAAAAACAGAGAGGATCCAAATAAATAAAATCAGAAATGACAGAGGTAAAGTAACAATAGACATCACAGAAATACAAAGGATTGTAAAGAAGTACTATGAACAACTATATGCCAACAAATTGGACAAACTGGGCTAAATGGAAAAATTCTTACAAACTTACAATCTTTAAAAACCCAGTCAGGAAGAATCAGGAAACCTGAATAGATCAATAACAACAAATTAATCAAAATAATAACAATAATAGAAAAACTCCCAGCAAACAAAAGTCTGGGACTGGATGGCTTTACAGGCAAATTTACCATACAGTGTAGAAAGAACTCACACCTGTTCTCCTCAGACCATTACAAAAAATTTTATAAAGAGGGAAGACTCCCAAACTTATTTTATGAGGCCAGCATTATCCTAATTCCAAAACCAGATAATTACACTACAAAGAAAGAAAATTTTAGGTTAGTATCCTGATGCACACAGATGCTAAAATCCTCAACAAAATATTAGCAAATTGGATCCAGTAATACATAAAAAATGTCATACACCATGATCAAATGGGATTTATCCCAGGGATGCAACATTGGTAAAATATCCACAAATCTTTAAATATGATACATCACATAAACAAAATGAAGGATAGAAATTACATGATAATATCACTATATGCAGAAAAAGCATTTGATAAAATCCAGTACCCATTTATGATAAAAGCTCTCAGCAAAATGGGAATAGAGGGATCATACCTCAACATAATAAAGGCCATATGTGACAAACCTATAATCAACATCATACTCAATGGGCAAAAACTAAAAGCATTTCCCTTAAGATCAGAGACAAGACAGGAATGTCTACTTTTACCTCATTCAACATAGCACTGGAAGACTTAGGCACAGCAACTAGACAAGAAGAAGAAGAAGTAATAAAAGGCATCCAAATTGGAAATGAGGAAATAAAACTGTAATTATTCACAGATGACATGCATTGTACATAGAAAACCCTGAAGACTCCACAACAAAACTACTTGATCTAGTAAGTTAATTTGGCAAAATTAATATTCATAACTTGGTAGCATTTTTATACACCAATAATCAGAAAGAGAAATTAAGAAATTAACTCTTTTACTATTACAACAACAGAAAAAGAATAAGGTACCTAGGAATGAATTTAACCAAGGAGGTAAAAGACCTGTATTTGAAAAACTATAGGATATTGAAGAAAGAAATTGAGGAAGGTACAAATAAGTGGAAGCACATACCATGTTCTTGGGTTGGGAGAATTTACATCATTAAATTGTCAATACTACCTAAAGCAATCAATAGATTCTATGCAATTGCTATTGAAATACCAATGGCATATTTCACAGACCTAGAACAAATACTCCAAAAATGTATATGGAGCCAAAAAAGACCCCAAATAACTTCAGTAATCTTGAGAAAGAAAAAAAAGTTGGAGGGATCACGATATCTGCTATCAAACTGCGCTACAAGGCCATGCTAATCAAAACGGCCTGTTACTAGCATGAGAACAGGAATGCAGATCAATGGAACAGAACAGAGAGACCAGAAAAAAACCCATGCCTTTATGGTCAAGGAATATTTGACAAAAGAGGCAAGAGCATACAGAGGAGTAGAGACAGCCTCTTCAATAAATGGTGTTGGGAGAACTGGACTAGTACCTGCAAAAAAATGAACGTAGACCACTAATGTACACCATACACAGGAATCAACGCAAAATGGATAAAAGACTTAAGTCACAAAACCATAAAAATCCTAGAAGAAAACACAGGTAGTAAAATCTCAGACATCTCACGTATGAATATTTTTCCTGGTATCTCTTAGGGCAAACAAAGAAAAAAAACAACAAATGAGATTACATCAAACTAAAAAGATTTTGCACAACTAAAGAAACCCTAAAAAAAATGAAAAGGGAATCTACTGTATGGGAGAACATATCTGCCAATGATACATCTGATAAGGGTTTAATTTCCAAAATATGTAAAAAACTTATACAACTCAACACCAGGAAGATAAATAGTCCAATTAAAAAAGGGCAAAAGTCCTGAATAGACACTTCTCCAAAGAGGACATACCGATGGCCAACAGACATATAAAATAATGCTAACCTTCACTAATCATCAGAGAGATGCAAATTAAAACCACAATGAGTTATCACCTCACACCTGCCTGAATGACTATCATGAATGAATCAGCAAACAACAAGTACTAGTGAGAATGTGGAGGAAAGGGTACCCTTATGCACTGCTGGTGTGAATGCAGACTGGTACAGCCAGTGTACAAAACAGTATGGAGTTTCCTAAAATAATAAAAATGGAATTGTCTTTTGACCCAAATGATCCCACTTTTGGGAATATATCCTAAAACCCTGAAACAGTAATTAGAAAGAATATCGATGCCCAGCTGGGTGACAGTTTTAATGCTGCATTACATGATGAGTTCTTTCCTTCCCCATGGAAACATGCCTCTGCCTCACAGGAACGTGCCCAGCCCTTCTCTCTCGGAATGAAGATCACAATAGTTGACACTGATTTCTTTGGGATGGTACTTACAATACATTAGGTGAGGATTAAAAATAAAATATTTAAAAAGAATTCATTGGGATGCACTCCAGAGACCCTTGTCCTGGCTGACCCCTGAGCTGATACCTGAGCAGGGCCCAAAGGCCACATGTCTGCAGAGGGCCCGTGGTGTCTCATTGCCCGGATGTGATCAATAAACTCAGGAGAGTTAAATTGTTCAAGACCAGGCCATCGAAAGAAACCTGTCCAGTTAGCTGTCATTGCCTATCCTCCCCACCCCTGCCCCAGCCACCGCGTATCTGTGGCTCCTCCATGGATTTGCCTGTTCTGGACATTTCACATATGGGAAACCATATAACAGGTGGACTTTGATTGCTAGCTTTTTTCCCTTAACATTATCTTTGCAAGAGTTTTGTAAAACACAGTTGAGCCAACATGTAAAACAAAAATCCAGGTGTCCAACATCCTTTGAAGACTCAGAAGCTCCAAAGTCATGTTCCTTGTGGTGATTCAGGTGGTTGCTAAGGTTCCAGAGACCTCTGAGACCCCCTACTCCTGCTCTCTGTTCTCACCTGTCCCTGGTTGCACTTGGGTTTGGGGACATCACATCTGTGGAGTTGTGGTCCCCTCAACTTTCCCTGCTGAGGTTGCTCCCTGACCTCTCACCGTAAAAAAAAAAAAAAAATGTTCGTAGCAGCGTTGTGTACAATAGCCAGGACCTGGAAATGGCCCAAGTGCCCATTAGTAAATGAGTGGATAAAAAATGCCTTGGTACATTTGCACAGTGGAATACTACTTGGCCATAAAAAAGGAAATCCTACTTTTTGTGACAGCATGGATTGACCTGGAGATTATTATGTTAAGTGAAATAAGCCAGTCAGAGAAAGACAAATACCATATTATCTCACTTGTATGAGGAATCTAATGAACAATATAAACTGAATAACCAAATAGAAAGAGAGGCATGGATACATGGAACAAACTGACAGCTGTCAGGGAGGACAGGGGAGGAGGGAATGGATGAAAGAAGGTAAAGGGATTAGACAAAAAACATATACATAATACACAGACACAGGCAACAGTGTGTGATAACCAGAGGGAAAGGGGGATAGGGGCTAGGTGAAGGTGGGCAAAGGAAGGGAAAATGGGGACACGTGTAATATTATGAACAATAAAGTTAAGAAAACCCCTAAGTAACCACCTATGTGTCCCTTAAGAAATTCATTCTGAATTTTTTTTCCTGTGACCAGTATGGTGACAGCTCAGTATGATGACTTGACAGCGAGGTAATATTAAAACAATAGTAAATGGAACTTGTCATTCCTCTGCATGACATCATCTTTTTATCTTGGGTGTTTTCTGAGTCTATACAACTTAGAGGTAGGTGTTAAGCATATCCTTGGTTATTGAGGGGAAAGAAAAACCCCATCAAACAATAAAATAAAACCTGATGATAACTAGATCTAGCAGATATTTGGTAGATTAAAAGTGTTATATTTAAAGTCAAACCATACTTTAAAACCTATGGCTATTTTATCAATGCTTTATTTATAGATGTAATCAATTCCATCCAGGGAGAAATGCCCGAAGAATTAGATCATAAATGAAAAAAAATAACGACATGAAAAAATTGTAAGAACATAAAGCATGAGAAATGTCTTGTCCTTTTTAATATTTGTGACCCTCAAGATCTGTTTTTTTGGAGAAGCCACAAGTAGGTAGAATTAAGTGTCAAAAACTAGGGGAGTAGCACATGATTGATCACGAAATACTCTTACCACAATTGTTTTCTAAATACAGCCATAATTACACTTAACTGTTATTAGTTATATATCATGGTGAGGCTAATGAAAATGACATGTCTAAAAAAGAAAATTAACATAAAGTTCTCTATTGTGGAGCCGTAAGAGCTATCTGGAAAAAAAATTAAAAACTTTAGTTTCCTAATTAGGTAATTGGTAATTGGATCTTATTTTACCTTTTTATTAAGAAGTAACTTTTTTGGGGTCAAAAGCCTTTCTCCTTCATGAATGTCATAGTAATAAATAAGTGTTTGCCTAAAACTATTTTTTTATGGGTAAAATAGTTCAGTCTTTGTACCAGTATTATAAAATTCTGGCTTTAGTAATCAAAATTATTGTGACTACACAGGATTTCTTGTGAAAAACACACACAGAAATCCAGTATCTTACAAAATGATTTAGATTGCATTCATGTTTTTATTCTATTTTTAGTAAAACTTGATTATTAAAAGACATAACTGGTACTGTGAAGACTTGGCCAGTGTGTAATAAATAATTTATCATTATTTACAGCACTATAAACTCCTTATCCCTTGGAAACAGCACTAGAAAAATGAAATTCCTGTTTTATTTTCTTTCTGAAATTTCCAAGCAAATAAGAACCAACCAGATCTTTTGAGGAATTATGTTTAATTCATCCTACCCTCCAGTGTGAACTCTGGTTTTCTGCCCCTCAGACCCTGGTTATGGCCTTCGGAGACCACTGAGGAGCTACAAAGATGCTATTCTTTGTTGCAAGCTTACCGTAGTCCTTATTTTATGCAGCCAACCCATAGGAGTGTCAGATTTACCTTCACAATCCTGGCTTTGTGGTTTAAAAAACCCCAAACAAGAATTCATCTAGAACAGCTCTTTCAAGATCTTAGCTTGGTTAGTCTGACTTCCAAGAGTGAACAGTGGCAGGATAATTTTCTCCTATGGGTGTTAGGCTCCATTTTATTCACATTAGGTCCAAGCTTTTTTTTTTTTTGGCAACAGTGTATTCATGGTACAGCCACTACCATCACATCCAAAGAATAGATGGGATTTGACCGGTAGAAGGACAAACTCAAGCCTATAGGGGTACTACAAAGGGGAAGAACAAGTGCCAGTATCTGAAGAATCGTATGTAATATGAATTCAATAATACAGGTATATGGAGCCTCATTGTTACTGAAAACCACTCTCTGTGTAGCCGAGAAAGAGGAAACAGGAGTGCCTGGACTCACGCGAAGCACCCCTGGAGCCCTTGTCACACTCTTGTGCAATATTTGTTCAATCAGCATCATTCTTTCAGGACTTCTATTGACCTGGGGAAGGGAGGATGGTTAGCTGCCTGCTGTTTCAGGAGCTGTCTTAATCCACATGGTCCCTGACCATGACAGCTTGGAACAAAGTATAAACCTGAGCAGAATAAAGTTTGGTCAATCATTGGTAAATTAACCTAGTTCAGGAACTGGTTATGTGGCCTGATAGGGGTGGGAAGTGACATCCAGTCTTCCCCTACGGTGTGTGCGACCCTCTCTCTACCAACTGTTTCCTGACAGCTGAGCTTCCAACTTGGAGACACTGAGCCACCCCCTGACAGGCAGTGGTAAGTTTGGCTGAAAGGGGGAACATCTGGGGAGGCTTCCTGCAGCCATCTCCAGAGGCCGGATGAAATAAACAGGCTTCACAAATTGGGTTGACTAGACAATGAAATATTTATTGTGATTCCTCCTCTCTTTTTTTGAAGTTCAAAATTCCTTGTCATCCCTGGGCTGAAGCCTGTGTACATGAGAGGAATTCACAATTAGGTCAGAGGTGGTCTGCTACCACTTACTGATGACCTCAACCTGCAGCAGGCAGAAGGCAAGTGACTGTATGTGCATACATGCACATGGTTTCTTCCTAATAAAACAGGGAAGTCTGTGAAACAGAAGAAGGCAATCCAAAACACCAGCTTCTGTGATCGTTTTTCATTTGTTCTTGGTGTGTGAAATAATTTCTTCCATGGGTAAAAACAGAGGAAAACAACTTTGCTGTTGTTTTAAAATAAACTTTTTATATGAATCATGTTTAGTTTTAAAGATTTTTTTTTTAATTTACCTTGAATGTCTACTAAAAGTCAATGGAGAATTATGGGATTATTTAGATAATTTAGACCAAAATGCTGATTCTCCTTTAAATATTTAGATAATGGAAGAAAAACCTGTATGGTTAGTGACCAAGTACCCTTCCTGTGTTAGTCAATAAAGTCTTCTACAAGCTGAGTCACATATCAGTGGAGAAGCATTACAGATTTGCTATATGATAGTGCTTCAGCTTCCTGCCCAAAGTGGACAAGGGTCTTCAATGCTCACACGCGTTAGTAATTTGGCATCTAAATAGTTCAATCAATCAGTAATCAACACTGATGACAAAACAAGATGAAGTTTCTTCATCTGGGTATAAGATGACTCCTGCCTTGGGCCTGATTTTCTGTCCAGCCCCAGCTGCTGCCATTCCCCCAAGGGATCCCATGCCCCAGTGGAACCTCCTTGGTATTCCCAAACTTGTCCAGATGGCTTCCTCCTCCTTGATTTTACACTGGCTACATGCTTCTAACTTTGCTCTTTTTTTTTTTTAAGATTTTATTTATTTATTTTTTAGAGAGAGGGGAGGGGAGAGAGAAGAAGAGAAACATCAACGTGTTGTTGCCTCTCGTGTGCTCTGCATTGGGGACCTGGCCCAGCAACCCAGGCATTTACCCTGACTGGGGAATCGAATCAGTGACCCTTTGGTTCTCAGGCCAGTGCTCAATCCGCTGAGCTACAGTGGCCAGGACTAAGTTTGCTTTTCAAGTAACCACCTGCATGTCTCCTCACAGGAACCCCTACTTCCATCCTCACCTCCTCCTTGATACCTTTCTAACTAATCCACCTTCCACTGCAACCTATGCTGAGAAAGGCCTCTCTCCTTGGGGTTCCCATTTTATCCTGTTTATCTCTTTGAAATAGCACTTGTTTCTTTTCACCAGCCACAGTCACTTAGTGAAGTTCCTCTTCTGTGGTAGTTCCTGCTTGGATGATAAGAGTACAGATACAGTTCCTGTCCTCTCTGGGCTCATATTCTAGTTGAGAAGAAAGATAATAAACATGCATATAAAATGATGCCAGGTAGTGAAGTGACAAAGATATATAGATGTTTCTTCTGCCTGTCTTTCCCAACATGCAGTGAACTCTGAGAATCTAGCATAGGGTGGGGTATTCATATATCAGGTGTCAGTAGATGTTGAATGATGAAAGAAGAATTTAGAGGATTTTTAACTATGTCCCCAATCTTTTCAGTACTGAAGGATTTAAAAAAAATAATAAATGCTCATTTTACTTGGTTTTATAGTTGGAAAGATTTCTCTTTTCAAGGAATACCTTTGGGACAATTTTTAGAGATAAAAAAGAATTTCCCCTCTGACTACAAAACAACAGCCAGTTTATATAGACAGGCACATGCTATGGTCATCTATCTGTCAATTCATTCATCAATCAGGTAGATCATCCACAGACACATAAAAATGAGGGTTCTCTTTTACAGGTTTTTATTTCTATTAAATTGTATGGCATATGATCTTGAACAAACATTTGTAGTCAATATTGGGTAAAAAGTCCAATTCCGTCGAGTGAATAAAGCATTAGAAAAAATTCAATTTCTTTGCTAAACAAAATCTATTAAGACTAATACCAGTAGAACTGAGGACAAAGGATATTTAAAACAAAATAAGACAAAACAAGACAGTGAGATCCATTGCACATTCACATTTTAACGTTAATTGCTGCCCTCATTATTTGTCAGTATAGGCATTAATTCAGCAAATATAACTTGGAGTAAGCTTTCAGGCACCCACAGGATTCTCCTCTCAATAGTAAATTGTCATATGGTTCAGCGTGATGGTTTATTTTTGCTGTCTTTTCCATGACTGAGGAAAGAGAGGAGAGTGGAAACAGATCCATATGAAAATGAAACAGAAACTCCAGAGAAAGAGACACAGTAGGTATTTTTAGTTGTCCTCTGCAGGTGTGAGATAGTAACAACCAATAAAGAATGTTGGTACCAAGAAGTTGCTTTGAAAGCCATAGTGAAACTGCACTTACATGAATATTAAGTGCAACTCCATGACCCCAACATGGAAACAGAAGTGAAAAATGCAGTTAATGAGACTGTCATTCACTTTGCCTTGTGTGGATAGGATTGACTAACTTGAGAATTTGCTTCATCTGCTTTCCCTTACCCTGTATCAATGGTGCTCTAGGCATCTAGCAAGCTGGAATATTTTTTTCTTTCACATAATCAGGCAGACATTGTTGGTGATCTCTCTGGAAAGCTTATGAAACAACACAATGATGCTGAATCACAAACAGCTCCAAATCTCAATGACTTAAATTAGCTGCCATTTATGTTCATGCTTCCTGGACTGCAGGGTCAGCTGTGGCTTGGCTGACCTAGGCTGGGTTCAGCCAGGCAACTGTCCTCCCAGTATTCTCTGCAGGTGCCTGGGCCAATTAAGACAGCTCTGCTTTAAGCTGCAGGATGAGTTCAGGCCTGTTTCACTTCCTTCTGATTCTGTGCAGATGAGCTGAGGACATAGAACTATCCAGCTCATGATCTTTTCAAGGCAGATGTGGAAGCTCTCAGAGGAGTGGGTATAAATATGCAATGTCTTAAGACCTAGGATCCAAATTGGCATATGGGTGTGTTTGCCCACTGTTCATTGGCCAAAGGAAGCCCCTTGGTCAAGGTCAACATCCGTGGGATAAGAAAGTAAATTCATCCCATGGAGGTCAGTATGTGTTTATGTTGGGGAAGTGGAGGAGAAAAAGAGACAATTTTGCTGAAAAATAGTGTAATCTATCATGACTATCTATATTTAAAGGAAGACCTTTACATACAAATTACTTAAATGTTGCCTTTTTCTTCTTATGAGTTTGTTACTTGTAAGTATGTTAGATTAGCCAGAAGGATCGTCTGTCAGTAAGATGGATACATGGAAGGTTTAGAAAGATCCATGGATGAACCTCCAGCAACCACGGCCTAGAGCAGTCCAGCTGAGTCTTCACCTTGCTGTTTGAAGAAGGGGTTTGTGGGATGTGGGTCTGCAGCTCTGACTTGGCTTTGAGGTCTTGCATCTAGCTGCCTGATATAGACCAGATGGGTGGGGATTCTGCCCCAGCAGATGTGTGCATGACTTCACTGCTCTGATTTCAGCACCTCCTCTCCCCTGTCACCAAATGCCAACCCACAGCAAGGGATGCTTTTCTGATCATTTTGCACTCATTAAATGCAGCTGTCACAACAGTGGGCGTGAAGATGCATGCAAAACTTTTCTGCCACGTCAAAATAAAGCGGAAAAGCTTTTTAAAAAAGGGCTGAAATCTTTGAAGCTTATTCTCAAGGAATATTGGAAATACCACTTTTTTGTCATTGACAACAGACAATGTTCCATTGCAACACAAATTAAATCTTGGCCCAGACTAAAGAAGCATCAGCCATCAACATTTTGCAGCAGAAAGCATTTGGCCAACCAGTTGGAGTTCAACTGCACTATTCCTTTGTCTGAATGACCTGGAGGTTCCAAAATCACTGCACTGGCTAATCCCTGCTAAAGTTTTAATGGGCAAGGTAGTTCCCTGAGTCTCAAAGAAATGTTATGAGAATGAAATAATTGGACACCTTCTACACACCTCAATAGAGAAGTAAAACAAACAAGTAGATTCCAGAGCCTTAACAGAGACTTACTTGGTTAGACTCTGTGGGTGGAGGTGGACGCCTTCCATGATTCTGGTATAGTCATCAGAAATCCATTTCACCAATCCACAGACCTGCATGGGAACCAGCAAAAAGGCCTATATTCAGTAATGTGCTTCTTGATGTCGCACCTCTTAAACTTTCCTGTTGTTTACTAAGTGTCAGTTTTAACTGTTTGACCAACTCAAAAGTTGACTGTGCTTTCCTCTCCAAGAATCCTGTCAGTTTCCCCTGGTGTGGGCCATGGGCTGTCAGTTGTGCTCCCTTCAGACTCATTGCCCACCTCAGTAATGATCACAGTGGTGGCCACTTTCTCCCTGTTGTGGCATCATACATTCCCATGAGACTGGGAGTTTGAGAGTAAGGACTGGCTCTATCATCATATGTTTGGCCTTAACAGTGCAACGCAGGGCTGTGCCAAAAAAATGGTGAAGGGCAGAAGGGAGAAAAGAAGGGAGGAAAGCAATCAATGGCATCAGACAATTTCAAGGGCTGTTTAGGCTCGTCTTGCAGCCAGATGTTTCTTGTGCATATCAGGTAACACAGATACAGATGTTTCAGCCTCCCTTCCTCCACCTTTAGGCTCCCAGCACATGGACAGTGATTATTGATTAGGTAATAGGAGAAGCACTGACATTCTGCTTGAGTGTATCAGTCAGGGTCCAGCCAGGAAAAATCTACTTCACTAGTTATTTGGAAGCTAACTATTTCCTATCTCTTGATATCCACCCAAGTGGAGCTAGGGCCTCAAGAGAGCAGAAGAATATGGCTAGTGAGTCCCAGTCCCATGACCATAAGGCAAAGAAGAGGAGGGACAGTGGTTTGGTGACCAGTGCTGTGAGAGCTGAGTGTCAGCAGTCTGCAGTTGTTCGGCTACTTCTCCTATCACAAGATGTGATACATTTCTAAATGATCCAAAGCCGGCTGCATAAGCTATGGGGCCTAGTGATTACATCCACCTTGACCTGCATTCTTCTGATATAGGATGATATCACAGGTGGTTGCAAGAAAAAAACACACAAAAAAATAAGAAGTCTCCACCATGATGCCACACTGGTGAGAACACACAAAAGCCAGAGAGAGTTGATGACTATAAAGGAACTGTGGAGGAAAACTTAGGATTCCCTAGTGTTTTAGTTCCTGTGCTAGGTACTGATCACAGATCTGAAAAATGATGTAAAGGGAAAGGCTGAGGGTAAGGAGGCATTGAGCCTGGAGTGTGTTTCTGTCCTAGGTGAGCCCCTGAGGGAGAAGCAGCCCGTCGTCTGTGCCAGACTGCATCTCCTTCTGGAAAGGAAAGAACTAGCTTACTGGTTGTTTTGTCTATACAGAAGTACATTTTGCCTAGATTTTATTATTCATTTGGATTTATTTGATCTACTTTGTAAGCTCTTATCAACACATCAGGAAGCCTTAATTGTGTGTTTGTGTGCAGGAAACCTCTCTCAGGAACACCCTTCCCCTGTCTGTCACATGGCTGGCTCCGTCTCTCCTTTCCACGACTCACCTTGAATGTCCTGTCCACAGAAGCTGTCCTTAAAGGTCCAATTTGGAAGTTAGTCTCTTTTGCTCTACCATTTCTTGTCTTAGGTCTTGTTATTTTTTCTGCCTAACACTATTTATAATTAGTTTATTGACCTGTTTCATTATTCGTTTGCCTCCTCCAGAAGGGTAGAGCCAGTACCTATATCATGAGGCTGGCACATGGCCTAGCGCATCATAGAAATCATATGTGAGCACGAGTAAATAAATATGATAATGCATAGTACAGATTAAATAAGATCCACTCCTTTTTTCAAAGACTTCATAATACTGGGAGGAGCCATGTACTCAAGTAACAAAACAAGACATTGCAAGACAATTCCTTTTTAGAGTGACAACAATAACTCTAACAGAAAGGATAGTGGGCAATCTTGGCAATTGTTCAGGATGAGCAGAGAAGATAGTGGATTTGTGGTAGAAATACGACCAGCATCCACCAACTTCTGAACAACGTTCTTCCCACTCACTGTGATGTTTGACTTCCAGTCAAGGTGTGTGTGCATGTATGAGAATGTGTGTGTGTGTAGCTTCAACCTGAAATAGCAGATAATTTTGGTGTCATGGAGAGTCCAGCCTGTCTGAAGTGAACCTCACTGGACATCTTCTGGTCTCTCTCATTTTGTTTCCATCTCCAAGTGTTCCCTAAAGTCAAGCTGGCTGACTGTGCTGTGTTGCCCCATGTGACTCTGTCATACTCAGGGAATGGCAGTAGCTCACATGTATTCCATAGGCAGCATAGACAGTATTTAATTATGTTATTCATGCCTCTCTTAACAGTGCGGCATAGATAACTTTAATAAGAAAGCATTTACAATTCAGTATAATTGGAAACATTTTTTCGTATTTCCTGAAAATGCTAGAGGATAATTCAGAGTGCTCTGGGATGGAGCAAAACTGAGGCTGGATCTCAGAGCACTGACAGTGTTGGCCATGCCACGGAGCATGACCGTGTGTGTGAAGAAGCTGGCCAAGCCCTTGCCCCGGAGTTAGGTCAGGCAACATCCTAGTGTGGTGAGGACCACCCTGGACTGGGGAGGCTCTAGGATTTATTTTTTCATTAATGAATGCTCCAGAAAGTACACTGTCCCTAATTCCCTGCTTTGAAAGATGGAAACTTGAATGTGCAGTTAATTAAACATTATGTTGATTTGCAAGCTCTGAGTTTTCAGAGGCCTTGGGGAGGTGGAGGCAAATTTAGAAATCAAACAACAGGAGGGCTGGCTGTCCCCTGTCTGACCACACAGCAAGTGGCACTGTTTGCTTCTGATGCCTGGGAGGTGGTCAAGGTGTCCCTGTAGCCAGGACCTGAGTTCTGGGCCTGGGGATGCTCCCTTGGTGTGTTTATAATGGAGGGGACCCGGCATGAGCTCTGGGAAGAGGAGACTGGCCCAACCCTACCTCTCTCTCTGTGCTGCCTTGCTTTCAGGTAAATTCTTTCTCTTTTTTCCCCCTAGTACTTCAGCACTTCCTTGTATTGAGAGGAGCTGTGACATGCTGGAATTCTTTTCACAACAAACCAAAGAACCCAGCTGTGGTGCTGGATGCATCCATGCTACTGCAGGCTTCTGTGCGCAGACATTTACCAGGGAGTGGTTCTGTGGCTACAGTGGGCTGTGGGGGAGTGGGCATCACATGTGGGTCGCTGGTGGTGAGCCCTCTGAGGAAACTGATGGAGAAGAGGGCTTGAAGGCAATTCACATAGTTAGTATCCGAGGTTGAGTGGGGAAGGGCCACAGAGCTACCTTCGCTGGTTCCCATTTAATAGATGGGGAAATAAAGTCAAGTAATTCAGTAGTTTGATTTCACGAGAGGAAGACTGGTTCCCTCCAAATAACTAGCACCTGTTAACAGTGACAAACTTATCATCCATTTGGCCCCGGCTAAAGGCACAGCTTATGTAGTTACCAAATGACAACGTGCAGGGTTATCTGCCACCAGAGCATGTTTTCTTCACCCCCACGCCTGCAAGAACAAAGCACCAATACCTGGCTAAAATATGTTTACTTATCATTTTGGCACCAAATTCCTTTCTTGGCTCTCTTCTGTGTGGTCATCTTGTTATGATGCCCCAAAGAGCTGGCAAAGATTCCAGGACTGACTTTGGGAAATATTGGCAGTGCTACTATGTTCTTATTATGAATAAAAATTTTAAACCCAAGCTGATAAACACATTTTTTTTCACACTGAATTCATCAGGAATACATTAACATTTTCTAAAAGGTAAAGACAGAAAAAAAAAAGAATTGAAAGGAGAACATTAGGATGTATTTGGCCATTAGTATCCCTGTTTCCATCAGCTCCTGTTCTGTGAGCCAGAACATCACCCCTTGTAACTCACACTCAGGGGATTAGCCTATGGAATAATTATCACTCCTGATGAACAGAATAAGAGCCTGCTCCTGTGTGTGTGCAGAGCCATTCATCCCAAGAAAGAAATCTGGAGTGGAAGCTTAGAGCACATTTAGCACAGGTCCTGTGAAAGGATCCAGGCAAAACAGGCTTCACAACAGTGGTTATGATCATATATGGAAAAAGCAGTTACTTTCTGTGGTGACATATGGCTCAGTTGGCACAATGCCCAGGAATCTCAATGTCCCCCTGCCACCCCCCATAGAAGGGTGAGCCCTGACTCTGTCCTTCGCCCTCTGTCAGGGGGACCAACAGCACAGGCAGCTTGTGGAGAGACCACTGGTACCGTGAAGTCACATACACATGTGCCAAGACCAAAGCTGCTGTTGGGCTCTGGAAGTTGGCAGGTTCCACTACCCCAGTCTGTGATAATAATTCTTCCTAAATTAGGGAAATTATGAATGGAGCCCAAATCCATCTGCTTAAAATTCAAGCATGGTGACATTTCATAGTAAACAACAATGGTAACAACAACGACAAAAACACAGGGACACTTTTATTGCAAGGGTGATTTCATTCTTAAATGATGAAAATTTAACCTTGTTCTGATAATATTCTATAACCAGTTAAAGTAATTTCCAAAATTCCTAACATGGACAGGCAAATAAATTGGATTTAATTGTGGAAGAGACAGGAAGGCCTGTGACCACTTGAGTGCCTGGTATTCATTCATCCACTCATTCATTTATCTGACCAGTACTTGATTCAGTTAAAGCTCCCTGAGTTCCAGCTCTGTGCTCACCATTGGAAACACAAAATGATTCTTCCCTTCAAGGAATTCAGTCTTGCAGGAAGGGCAGAGACTTACAGCCATGCTACTGAGAGACAGAGACCACTTACTTTTGTTATGGGGTGACCTGGAAGGGAGTGACAACCCCCTTGCAATTGGCCCATGAAGTTGGGGAGGCCTTACAGCTAAGTGACACTGGCAGCTGGATGGAGGTCGGGGAGAGCAGTGCCTTTCGAATGCTCCCATCTGGCTGAAACCCTTGGCTTGGTGACCTCCTAGTTGTCTACAAATGACACACCTTCTCAAGTCTTGGCTTCTTCACTAATGAAACAGAGAGGGCAATGCCTCCTTGCACTGATGTTCTGAGGATCCAATGAGAACTTTTACATAAAGAACCTGGGGGGTGCCTGGTAGTAGAGAGTGCTCAGACAGTGGTAGTTGGTGTTCCTGGGAGGCAGGGAACCAGGCTTAAAAAGGCAGCCCCCAGGGTTTATATTGGGGGGGGGCACTGATGGTCTTCAACAGAGGGAAGACACTCTTGGATTTATGCTGCATAAAGAAAACTTTGGAGACATTTTGGTAATCAATTAAGGGAAGGAGAGGCGGAGGGCAGTGAACTGCAGGCTGCAAGACCAGCAAGGAGGTTAGTGAGGCCAACTGGACAAGAAGTTCTGAAGGCCTGCCTTGAACCATGGACAGGGGGAGGAGAGAGTGGATTGTGACATGTTTGGAAAGTAAAATAGGCGGGACTGAGAAGAGAGATGGATAAGGAGAGAGGAGGTGATGGGGGAAGGAGAAAGAGGGTGAGAGACAGGGTCGGAGCTAGGGAAAGAGAGAAAGACAGAGAAAGAGAGGGAGATTGGGGAGATGCTGATGATGAGGTGGATGGTGATGACACTGACTGAGATGAATAATGAAGCAAGGAGGGGACTGGGTGGAAGGGCATAAAGAGGGGAGCCACTTCCCACCCAGAAGAGCTCTGTCACAGATGCAGGAAGGCAGTGATGATCCAAACAGATTGGGTGCCTCTCCTCACTGTGCTTAGAATCAGGTGAGGAGCTCTAGTGGTCTAACGTCCTTTTTTCCAACTGTGGCCCGAAGGATTTAACCTCTTGCTAGAGGCATTCCAGCCATGTTGTGATGTGAGAATAAGAGGTTTGCCCTATACTTTGAAGCCCCAGCTTATCTGCCTCGTGGGAGCACTTCTTTTGGCACTGGCTTTAAGGGCCCCAGGAGCTGTCCAGATTCTCCTACAAAAAAAAGTGTTCCTGGGGAAATGCAAAGAGTGTGGACTTGAAGAAGTGATGGGGCATTACCATCTCTTTTATAGGTTGGTACAGAATCATTAGTAGTCTAAACCAATGATTTCTATAATTAGTGGTATGATTTTAGCTGATGTTCCTTCAGTTCTTTGCAATGAACATTCATTGAGTGCCCGGTATGGGAGAAGGGCCTGGGCTGGAGGTTGTCAAGTGGTTTACTTCATCTGAGCTCCACCATGAGATTCTATGAGGGTAGGTAGGATTTGAGTCTCTGAGTAATAGGTAGAGGAAACTCGAGCTCAGAGAGGTTAAATAACCTAGTCACACAGGTAGTCATAGCTGGAGTTGGTTTTTGAACCCTGATCTCTGGATTTTGAGAACAGAGCTCATTATAGTATATATAGCCTGTTGCCCTTTCTATGTTGCTTGATTTTCAATGATTTTATTTTCCACTATTGTTGGTCCCTTCAGCAAAGGAACTGCTAGGTGGAGAGAGAGGCTAGTGCCAAATTCATGGGCTATTTGTAAGTCACATGAGCCCCTTCTCACATTCATGTAGCATACTCCATACACCTGGAATGTCCTTCCTTTAAAACAGTGATGAGCAACAGGCAGTACTTAAGCTTTAGGAATAAAACCCTTGATCTAATAATTTCAGGAAAAAACTTAGTTCAGGTTGTTGGATCCTTTGCCACATACATGCTCACTCATTCAAGTTCTAGCAGCAGCTGGCCCTCCAGTTTTGGCTGACACTGGCAGACAGGGGCCCAGGAATCTGCCACCATCCCAGAATGAGCTCTAGACAGGGGCTAATCCCAGAGATAGGATGTTTGAGGCCATGTATATGCAGCTAGTGTCCCACTGTGGGGTAAAAAGTCAAACAGACACAGACCTCTCCTCCTTGCTACACGCATCCTCAGGGAAGAGTCCTGCAAGATATTCCCTTTTCACTATTTTGGAAGCAGTTGGTGGGGAAGGAAATCCCATCCAAAAGCATATTGCAACTCTTCCTTTCCTGTGCTGTCATAATCCTTAAGAAACTTCTAAATCCCCACCCAAATGACAGATCCCCTCTATCCTCCACTTTCTTAGCAACTAGAAATTAAATGCAAACCTAACTTTTATGTGTCTGTTCTGGGGTTGAACTCTAGTGTTTATTAATCTCTAATTAATTTATTCTTAATATTTTTTTAATAATAAACTATTTATCTCTTAAATCCTTTTTTCTATCCTTCCTCTATAATAGTTATTAATGCACAAGAATGTGTTCAAACTGTGGGATTTTTCAGATTCCTCATTTCATGACATTTTTAGTCAAGTTTCTTCTCCCCTTGCCTGCCACCATTCCCCATCCCCCAACCCTAACCCAAAGCACAGATAAGTCCTTCTAATGACAAAAGTAAGAAGTCACTGGTGAATGGCCACCAGCTATGGCAGAAGATGGTAGGTTGTACTTGGATTCCAGAAACCAAAACCTGCCTGTGCCCATGGCTTAGAATGTCGTGGAGGACTCAGTGATAGAAGTATGTCCCGTGCCTCCTGCCAGTGGGAGAAAGTTCTCAGGGGCCTTCATGTGGCTGGAAGACACTAGTGGTGGGAACAGTGATGGTCAACAGAGATGACCTAGACCAACTTTCTCCTTGGTCCCGTCCTCAAGAGAGCAGATACAAGGTTCTTCTCCCTTCCTGGTCTGCAGTCAGTGATTTCTCTTAAGATACAGCCTTAGCTCTAAGATTACATACTGAAAATATTCTTATAGAACCAACTCCCGCCACCTTCTACCATTTTTGACAAACTTTAGGTTAATTATCTGAGTCTGATATTATCAAGTCAAATTCAAAGGAAAGTCAAAGATGGTGAGAGACACTCTGATAGTGTTCTCACTATGTGTGTGGCTTTCAGTCAGTTAAATAGGGGCTGTTGAGAAGAAAGATGAAAAGCATTTAAAAGGGAACTTGGTGGCGATTCTTGCTTGTGAGGTCTGGATTGCTGGATTGGCCTTGTCTCTAGCTATATTTTGAGAGTTATTGCATCAGCATTTGTTACATGAACCAGAAGTTCAGGACGTCTATCTTTTCCAGGGATGAAGACTGCAATGGGTCCGCTGGGGTTTCTCTCTGAAGAAATGTTCTTGAGGAATTTGACCTGTGGGGTTGCTCAGGTGAAGCTCACTGATATGGTTAGAGTGAATGGCACTCTGGGGTCTTTGGCCCTCTGTATCTGTATGGACAGATACTGAGTCTATGGCTGCCCAGAATCACTGGCCAAATGGACACTGTGGCCTTTCTTAGTAACAGCCTGAGCTGAAGGGAATTGGCAGGATTTCGTCGGTCACTCAAGGTGGACTGTGAGCCACTTTGGCCTTTGAATTGCTTATTTGTACAAGTTAACATATTTTTTATATGTGGAAAAAACTATAGTTTAGACCCAAAGGCCTGGGAACTTATTATTAGCACCTCTGCAGGTTTTTAATTCCCTCAGGGCAGGGTTCATGACTTTCAATCTGTGTGTTCCATGCAGCATTTAATAAGAACCAGCACTTGTAGGAGCTCCGCCCTAGCAGGCATTTTTACACCTGCTGTTACCCTCACCATTAACCTAGGAGAGTTGTGGTTATTATTGTGTTTATTGCGTAGTTGAAACCTTGAAACAGAGTGAGATTAAGTGATTCTTCTAGAATCCCACAACTGGCTCATGGCTGTGCTGGCATTTGGTCTTTGAAGGGACTCTCTCTACCCTCCTGCCCATGAGGACGCTGATGGGAGGGGTAACTTGGGGAATTGTCTCACTGCTTTCCTCTGAAGCTGACTCCTTTGAGACGATGGCAAGCCTAAGCCTGCCCAGAGAGGCGAGAATCTGCAGAAATGGTAATACCCTCCAGGAAAGGACGTTCCAGCCCTCTGGCAGTTTCACTACCATCCTAACAGTCCTCATTGTTGGGACCTCCTTTCTTCCTTTTGACCCCAAATCCTTCTCCCTTAAATTAAGCCACTAGTTTCTCACTCCCTGGTAGGTGGGAATGAAGAGCAGCTGGTTTCAATATTCTGTGCACAAACCTACGGTTCTATGAGAAATGAAAGTGCACACATGAACACGTACATGCACACACATGCACATATGCATATACACATGCATGTACTCATGCCAAGCAACCCATTTCCCCTGTAGGGCTTCTCTGCAATAGTACAAATCTCATATTTCTGCCTTTAGGGCTATTTTTCTCCTTTGGAAAATATCACTTATATTAAATATAAATTAACTTTTAATTTCTCAAAAATAATCTTTCCTAGTTGATAAAATTTCCATATGTATATTTTACAGTAAAATAGTGGATTTTTAAGTTACAGGGTTTTAGGAGTTTTGACAGTAAACTTTTGAAATTATGAACCTCTTCCTATAGAAATACGTGCCATAGATAATACATTTTTGGAAAGAAAGTGCCCATGAACTTGAATTATGTTATATTGTCTCTCTGAATCTTAAAGCATCAAGAGCTAGGTTTTTAAATTGGGAAGCATGCATGCACCATAGAAGTTTGTACTGCATAAGAGGATAAGCTGCAGTTCTTGGCTCTGTTCTATTTTCATTTCCACTATGGATTACTTTTGTGCATTTGATGAGGTTCTATTCAGAAAGGAATGACTCTCCAAGTAAACAGTTGATTTCTAGTCGGACAACGCCCAGAGCAGTGGGCGTGGGGTGGGAGGAGGTGAGGAGAGGGCAGACAGAAGGCAGTAGTGATCACTGGCAACAAAACAAAAGCTTCCGACTTCCTCTCAGTTGTCTCAACTCTTATTTCTGGCACCAACTTTTACTATCACAACCACCAGCAAAATGAAGAAATATGACGAAAATGAGAAGACATGCGGAGAGGCCCATAAGGTGGGTGCACATTTCTGTGTGGAGGAAGCCACTTTTGATTTTTCTCCAAAAAAGAGAAGGTAAGAAAGATAAAGAGAAGGGGAGAAGAAAGAGAGAGAGGAAGAGAGAGGAGCAGAGAGAAAAGAAAAGTGTGAGAGGAAGGGAGGATGGGGTGGGGAGAGAGGGAAATTACTGTCAGTTTCTGGGAAAAGAAGCAGAAAATAGCTGACAACTGAAGACAGAGGTGCCTCAGGGTTGCTGATAATCTGTTCAAGGGACTTAGGCCCTAAAAGAATTGGCAGTTGGCAACCCCCCTCCCACCGTCCTCACCTCACTCTTGGAGCAGGCACTGAAGGTGGTACTGGGGTCACACAAGTAGATTGCACTCATCAGTGTGCTTCACAGTTTCCACATTGTCTCTTTCCATCCCCATCCTGACTGAACTGGTCCAGGACTTCTTCACCCTTCTCTCCATGTACTTCCATTCCACTTCTGGGTCCTGTCCTCCAGCCTCAGCAGCTCCCATCGCACAGAGCAAATGCCCCAAGCCTTTCGCGCTCCAGCCTGTGCCTGCCTCATCACCTGCTTCTCCTGCCACCCTGACCTTGAACCTGGTGCTTGGGCCACCCGCAAGTATTGGCTTCCCCAAACAAACTAAGTGTCCTTGTGGTCCTGCACATGCTGCTTCTTCCATCTGGGATGGTAAAAAGCATGGCCACCCTGGGAGCTCACAGGAGCTCCAAGTATGGGCTAGCCTTAACCATCTACAGTGGGCCCCTGGATGATCTCCATTTTCCAGAGTGCTATACTGAAGCCCGGAAAGGTTCACAAGCTTAAGGGAATTCTTGCCTGTGTGGAAAAGTGTATTAGATAAAGAAATGGAGAAAAAAGAGCTGACATGTATTTAGTGCCTCCTATGTACTAGGCTATGCATGGTGTTTCCAGACCTAAGATGCTATGATCTGAATGCCAAGCTGTCACATTTTTTCTAGAATAGAGGTTTTTTGATCAATGTTTATTTAGAAGAGAGACATTCTGCCTCTTGACTTTATTTATTCATTTTTTAAAGCTCTAGCATATTCTGGTGTGCTAAGGCAAAGGAGTTTCTCTCACCTGCCTCTTCCTCTATTGTCAATCTTCTTTTTTGTTCCTTTGCTGACAGCTGTCATCTGTCTTTGAGTCACACAGAACCACTGCAGAAAGAGCTCTAGAGAATTTGGGAAGAAAAGAGGAGGGAGGAGAGACAACAGGTGTGTTTTTCCCCTCAAGAATCAGGAAAACAGAAGGAAAATAAAGGTGTTCTCAACTGTGTCGCCTGCAGCCTTGTCAGGTAACATTTCTTCAGATGGCTTTGCTTCCCCTTCCTCATGCCTAGCTGGCTCTTCATCATTTTTTAATATCTCCTTGGGGACAGGGACATGAAAGCGAACTGTGGGTGAAAGCCAGGAATGAGGGGCTCTGGGGTTCTTTGTCTGATAACTTCACTTTGCCTTTGTGTCTGTGCCTTTACTGGGAGCAGGTGAGGCTGGTTCACCATTCCAGTCACACTGTCTTCCCCTGGGTGATAGCATCACACCTTTATCCACCATTTACATTTCAAATTGCCACCTGCCTGCCCTTGATTAATTATTTAGTAGCACTGGTCACTTCTGAGCTTTTCTAAGTTCATATTTTATGTAAAAAGGTCCAATCTGTTTTTATCTAAACCTTTCCCTGTATAGTCTTCTGAATGAAATGGCATGATTCTGTTTGAGTCCCTGGCAGTTGAGGTATTAACCCCCTTCTTCGCAACAGTTCACCTGGACATTCAGTTCACAGGACTGGAGGCCACCTGCCTGGCTCCAACCCTACCTGCCTCTGACCTTGGCCAACTTTCCCTCATGGGAGCTCCACTTAATAAGTAAATGAAAGGCTTTGTAACCCACAACCTCAAGGTCTCTCCTGTCTTTAATGATTGATGGAATCTATGAGAAGCAGTAGAAGGGACATGGGCTTTTAAATTCAAGAGAGTTCGGGTGTGCTCCTTGGCTCTGACATTCATTGGCTTATTTGTGTGACATTGGGTAAGTTATGTAATCTACCTGAGACTTACCTCCTTTACTGCTGCAGTGGGTGGCAGGGAGTTAAGAAGAATGCATAAAGCAGCACATGTACTGGCTGTGGACCATGGGGTAGCTGGTGTACCAAGGATTTAATCTTGACCCTCTCAAACAATGCAAGTAAGCAGTTGGCACACAATCTACCCACAAAAGCAGCAGGCAGTTTATCATGGTGGTACCTTCACCCTATGAAAAACTCTTACCGATGCCGACGTGGAGTGGCAGGGAAGCTCTGCAGTAAAACCACCTCAGCTCCCTGAGATGGTAGCCTGGGGTTTGTTCTTCGATCACTTACATTTCTAATAGTTATTAGTTGTGTGATTTTGGAAAATTTATTTAATTTTTTTGGCCTCCATTTCATCGTCTGCAAAATGGTCCCAGTGAATTCTGCCTCAGGAGGATATTGTGAAAAAATTAAATGCGAACACAGAAAATACCTGGCACATAGTAAGCATCCAACAAATAATTGTTATTTTTTGACATCTTTATAAGTTAATGTCTGTTCATAAGTAAGCTCTGATCAATTCTCAAAAAAAGGATGGTTTAGATTTTTCTATTTTATTACTCAAAGTATTATTAGCTTTTAAAGAAAATGGAGCACCTCCTTCACCACATGAAAATGAAATCTACAGTTTTTTTTGGCAAGAAAAAATAGAATAGCATAAAGACAACTGACATTGCTTCTCTGTGCATATTGCATCTCGTCTCCGTTTACAGTTTTCAGAAACCAGAAGTCCATCTGTCTCTCAAGACCTTTCTAGTTTCTAGAAAACACTGTCTAGCTATAGTAGTCCTGTTTCATTTGGCTGATTCAGGCCCCTTTACACTGTCCTTCTGCTGGCATGCGCATGAAGCCAGCGTGCTGATTTACGGCGGCCTCTGCCCTGGCAGCTTAACCTCCATCACAGGTCACCCTGCTCTGTTAAGCTCACCACAGCCTTCCCCTAGTTCCTCAGCGGTGAAATCACAACAGAGGGAAACACAAAGCTTGCTGCACATTGCTCATTTATGCCCGTGTGAAAAAAACAGCTAAGGTATTCTGGACAATAGAGCACTCTCTTCTGTGGTGTTTTTATAATCCCAAATTCATCTGAGAGCTACTGATCTAGTAAGTTAGTAAGTCCATTAACTGCACACTGTATTACTTGATGGAGAAGCCTGTGCTCGAAGACATTAAAATCTCGACATTTTTTTTAATCCAGGCTTTTTATTTATTTTTTGTTTCTTTTTGCTTATTCATTCTAAACTATACAATTTCTTATTTCACTTCGACTGTCCCCTTACTCTGTGTGTGGCAGAGCAGGCTCGGTGCTTTTCGGTACCTGGGGGAGCCTCCTCCCTCCAGGTATACATCAAAGTCCCCCAAGTTCATCTTCCAGCTGCCCCTGGGCCAGGTCTCAGGTGCTGCCCAAATCTCCTTATGAGGTGGTGGGCACTTCTCAGGGCCTTGATTTCCTCAATTTGAAATACCAAGAAAGATATCCATGCCTACTTTCTAAAAGTTGTTATGAAGGTTAAATTGAATAATACCTGTTAAGGATGGTAAAAGAAGAAAACAGCACAAACACACAGGTGTTTAAAAGAATATCTGTCAACTAAACAATAGATGACTTGGACTCCCAGGGTCAAACTGTGCGTGCTCAAAACAACAGTCACAGGAGGAGGGGTGGGGGGGCCCGACCTCTGTCAGGCAACCTCCCATCAGTCATGGCGGATAATGTCATGTGGAATGGCCAGGGTGCCGAGTGCCACCTGGTTGGAACTGCTTCCCGACCCCTTCCATTCTCCTTCTCTGGCTCTGTCAGCATCACCAACCACTGTGCCAGCAGGCAGTATCTCCAAGACCTGGCATCTGGGGCGAACGAGCCAGTGCAGGGTGGGAGCTGCCCTGCATTCAGTGATCACCCAAGAGGAGTGCTGATGTACTCTGGGTGAGTCATAGAGAATGCCAGGCTTGTGTTCAGAATGAGTCTTCCAGATGAAGGGAAGCCAAAAACCTTTTCCAAATAATAATTTTTGTATGTGTTCCCATGGCTAAATAAGGTGATCCTTGGGCCAGAGGTAGGCAAAAGCATGAAGCTTTGTCTTGTCTCCCGTTTGTTATTTTATTAATTCTGTAAAAACTCTTATGATATCCAGGCAAGACGGACAGTGGTAGGACTGACATTCAATCTTCGTTTAAATGGGAGTGAAATCATAATGCTGCTAAAATAAGATTAATGAAATAATAAACGCTAGCACAATCGAGGAGAAATATAATGAACAGCCAAGTCTGGTAAAATAGTAATGTCATCAATTGTCACATAGGTAGAGTCAGTTACTACCTTTGAGGATTAAATTGAACTGTGCAGAAAAAGAGACCCAGAATAACCGTAGCTGCAGCAAGATAGAGGCTTATTTCCATTTTATATAAAAGTCTAGAGGTAGGTGGTGAAGAGTTCTTCTAGTCTTACCCTCATTTCTTTTTCCCTCTCTCCTCTGGAGAGAAGGCACTTGTGCAGCAAGCCCACTTGCCTCCGGGAATGTCTATCCTCCATCTCTTGCTGCTGCTTCTTGCTTGGGGTTCACTGTAAGCTTCCATTCCCAAAGACACCTCTTGGTCCAAGATGACTGCACCAGAGCTGCCCATCACACCTGCATTCCTGCCCGCAAGAAAGAGGGATAAAAACATGGTAGCCCTGGCTGGTGTGGCTTAGTGGATTGAGTGCCAGCCTGCGAACCAAGGGGTCACTGGTTCGATACCCAGTCAGGGCACATGCCTGGGTTGCAGGCCAGGGCCCCAGTAGGGGGCACGTGAGAGGCAACCATGTACTGGTGTTTCTGTCCCTTTCTTTCTCTCTCCTTTCCCCTCTCTCTAAAAATAAATAAATAAAATCTTAAAAAAAAAGAAGAAGAAACATGGCGAAGGGCGGATGCCTGATGTTTATTAAGGAAGATTCCCGGGAGCTCCTACAAAATACTTTCACTGATATCCCACTGTCTGGGCTTTGGCCACGTGGTCACACCTAGCTGTCTCTACTCTGCTGGTTGGGGTCTTGCAAAAACTAAGTGCTACGGAAGAAGTGGAGAGCACACTGGGCACCGCTCATGGTCTCTGCTGCCCTTAGGAAGTGCCTTTGCCTTCCCTTCGCTTCCACATCTCTAATCTGCTCAGCAGATGCCTAAGACTTCTCAACAGCATCAGATCTTTCATCAGGACAAAGTGGACTTTTTTACACTGTGACCTTCTCCAGATCATCTGTAGGGTTCCTGAGGCTAGTTTTCTCCACCCCAAAATCCCCCAGCCCGGCTGAGCTGGTATCACAGTGTTTTATCTCCAAGTCACAATTTCTTTCTGTTGCCTGTTATAGCAGTCAGCATCTGTTGGGGCTAACTTACATATCTTACACTCACAGTTTTATAGTGTTTTTCTCAGTTACCAACACAGGCCTAGGAGATACGTGCTTTCAACTGAGATGCGGGACTGAGCCAGGATACGTGCTAGTGCAGCTGCAGTTCCTGGCTCTTGTGCTAATCATTATGTGACACTGCTCCCCCTTTCTCCTGTCTGATTCCTGGGTAGGTAAGAACTTCTTTGGGTTCTGGTTCTAGAAGTGCATGTGTATGAGAAGTGGTGAGGTGGAAGAAGCTAGACTAAATTTCCAAATGAATACAAGTCAGTCTGGTAAGTTCTACAGGACGTAAAAGTAGATGACTTTGTTGTTGGTGTTCAGGGGAGGTAATGTGAAAGCACTGGAGAGGGCACAGTGAAATGAATGCCCCCTCACACCAGCTGCACCTCCTTTCTGGTGGCTTAGCCAGAAGCCTTCGCTAGCCTCTTCCTGGACAGTCAAATTCATTTTCCTGCAGAAGCCAGGGGCTCAGTGAATTTACTGCTCCTGCGGATCTGGCCAGACTTGACTGGAATCATTTCATGGCCTCGAGAGAACTCAGGCTCCTTCCTGCCGTCTCCTTTTCTTAGCATTCGCTTCCTTAAGCCTCCTTCAGGCTTCAGCCCCTGAATGCTACTTTCCTAGTCCATGTCAGTGTTTTTCATCAAAAGTCATTCTTACATATGTTGTTTTTCAATTTAGTAGCTTTATCAAAGCCAGGGGGATTGCCAGGGAGGGCCTACCTCAGGGAAGGAGGTCTGCTGCTACCCCATGCTCCTTGCCTTTTTTCACCCTCCTCTGGAGTAACTGCATCTTTATTTGTCTAACATGCAATTTGTCTGAATTTGTGCATTTATCTCCAACCATGATTAAAGCATTTTCCTCACCCAAAACTGATTTTTCATGTTATAAGAGATTCTGGAGAATTAAAGTTTTCTTTTCTTGTTACTCTTGATGTTTTGGTGGCTAGATTGATACAGCAGAAATTAATCTGTATCTTCAGGAAAGAAAGAGATGGCGCTCCTGAAAGCTGCTGATAAGAAAGGCTTGGCCCTACCCTTCGGCCTGCAAGGTGGAGCCTTGGGATCATGGTGAACTCATTGTCTCTGAAGTAGCGGGACTTTCTGTAATCTTCAGATGTGGCAGTCACTGACAATTTTGGAGATGGTTTCACTGAAAACCTCTGCTCCCAGCATAAGAGTTTGGCCATTGGTGGAAATGATAGAAGTGTCTAGTGCTTTACACATCTAGTGCCCCTTTATTCCTGAGCATATGGGAAGACTCAATCTTCCATGAAAGTAGTTGGAGACCATGTGACTAGTACTGCCCAATGGGTTCTGAGCAAAGCAATGTTTCATTTTCATTCCAAGGTAGTTAAGAGTTTTTCATGATCTCTTTTCTTTGTGAGCCCTGTTTTGAAGAAATAGCATTGCAAGACAGAAGGGGCCAGATCCCTGAGACGCTAGATGGCTGAGAGCCCTGCTGACCTGCATTGACCTTGTGTGCACAAGATAGAAGCTTCTATTAGGTGACAGGTACTGAAGAGAAGCACTAACAGACAGAATAGATCTTGTTACTTTGGCCTTTGTTACCATAGCATAGCACAATATATCCCAACAAATACAGATAATATGGGATGTATAGATGTCACTCAGTTTTACCTCTGAGAGTCCGGGGATGTCTAACAGATTCCCAAGTTTTAACGGCCAGGGGATGTTTTGTTGTTAGCAGAAAGAAAGGATTTTCTGTATTCTTTACTTCTTTCTTTCTTTTTTTTTTTTTTAAGTGATCATCATTTCAAGGAGACTATGTGATAAGGTGACAGGTATTCAATAGAAACATCTATAAACAGAATTGGTCAGAAGCATTTGGCAGTATAGTTCCTTAAAAACTGCCAACCCTTGCCCCCAAGCCTACCTTTGCCTAACTGATACGGTGTTTGGATGTTCTTATGGATTAGGGAGAAGGAGAGTATGGTACTGGATCCACATGCTACCATTTTACCTTTCACAGCAGCCGAGAAGCAAAACATAATAATTAAACACATATCGCACCAAACTAAAAAACCCCTGCAGGATATTCTGTGTCCATTCTGTTCAAGTCTGTTCTGAGTACTGGCAAGGGGGGATTAATGGTTAAAGAAGTGGGAGGGGGTAAGACTGCCCTGAAGATGGTTAGGGTAGCAGAAAGTTCACATCTTCTGCTCTTGTAAGCTTAAAGGGTACCTAATGCCATCTCTAATATAGCACTAAGTGAATATTTATTGATTAAATGGTGACTATGAGTTAAAAATGAACGTTCAATTAGTAGTAGAAATTGTTGTTTAGAAATTCATCATGGCTATGGAGAAAATACGTGAATCCTTGTCAATAACTATCTTCCCCTGCTTGGTTCACCCACTTCTCAGAGAATAGAAAGGTTTGAGATGCTTGACCTACGTATGCTGTGTGTAACTCCCCATGATGATCCAAGTTCAATTCTCAGCCCTACATTCTCTGATGATATTGCTGTAGATAGGGACATTCCAGGCACAAGGTAGCAGCTGGCTACAGCCACATTCATTTCTTCTAGTGAAAAATCCAAACTGTTGGTTGAAGTGCACCTGTGCAGTTTTACTTATATGCGTTGCTTCTAGAAATCCCCTTAATATAGAAGGAAACTGGGAAGTAGCACCCCTTTTTAACTAAATGCCACCCTTCAAATCTGACTTTCAGAATTTCACCTTCAACGATGGAGAGGGCACCCTTGAGCTGATAGCTCTTGGAAAGGGAAAGGTGTGTTTTGACTCCCTCACAGGAGCTTCAGGTACTGTCCTCTGTTCAGTGACCTTGTCTCTGGCAGGTGAATGTTCACAGGTTCCTGGGGCTATTATTCTAGTTCTCCAGGTGGGCGGGCTGCCAAGGCTTACTTGTCTTATTGAGAAAGGACATAACACATAAAATCTTTCTACTTTTTTTCTTTCCAAGGCGCTGTCCAGGAAGATCCCCATTAGCCTGACTCACAAGAGCAGCAGCTGGTGCATGAGCTTGCTCCCCTTGAGAATTTCTTATTCCTCCCGAAATATCTTGGGATGGCCACACTTTCCACTTCTGGGACTTATCAGCTTTTGAAATTCATGGCTAGAAACTCAAGTTGTACTGGCATTGTCTATGAAGGCTCAGGATTCCCACAGCTAGTTTTCCTCAAGATGAATATTGGGAAGCTAGACGATTGGGAAGGAACACAGGAATGGGAGTCCAAAGACATAATCTGGGGCAAGTTGTTCACCTCTCTGAACCTTACTATCATCAGCTCTAAAAAAAGCAAGTGGACTAAAGATGCTTCTAAATACCAGATCCTGTGCATTGTAAGGAATGCCCCAGAGGAGAAACAACATATTGGCAAATGTGTATTTCTACACTCTTCCCCCATGCTTTTCTAGGCTAGTTTGAGAGAGTTTTGAATTCACCTAGTAATTACACCATCTTAATTTCATATTGAAGACACAGGTTCAATGACTTAACCATGAGACTTACTCACTGGCTGACTTCCAGGCTTCTCCTAACAAAATAGATTAATTAATCCAGACAATTACTGTCAAGCCTCCATATTACAAAGCAAAGGAGCAAGGCTGGAAATTTTCTGAGATTTTTTTTTTAATATAGCTGATCTAGTTAATTTGAGAGACCTCAGTGGAATATTTTCATTAATGATTTCAATAGTTCTTATATTTAGATAGTGCTGAATGGATAGAAATCTATTTAAATTATAAGCTTTTGGTCAGTTTACCAATGGGAAGGATAAGCATCAAGCATTATTCTAGCTTTTTATTCTTTCTGGCACTATAACAATTAGAGAAATCATATCATGAGATTGGGTGAACTAATCAGCTAATCCAGCTTGAATAGTTGCAAGACAAACCATTAAAAACATTCTCCAAATCAAACAGAGGTTTACTGAGAAACAATATGTTACAATAGCACAGCTTATGAAATGAAATAGGGTAAAAAATTTCCGTATATACCTCACTCGGCAAGGACTTTCCCTATGCATGTCTCCATCACCTGGATAAAATTGAGAGTTGACCAGTAACTATAAATTTAGATCAAGGAGGAACAATTAGGTCCTCAGGGTACATCCTCACATCTTTGCTCACATCTTCTTTTATACTTTCATGTTTTGGTCCATGATGGAGGCTAAGTACAGTATTTCAACAAAGAGATCTGAAAGAGCTACCATTGTAGATTCTGTAAATTTTCTTTGACTGTAGACATGAGTTAGTTTTAACTTCAATCATCATCTCATTGATCAAGTTTTTAAGAATGGAACATACATTTTCTTGAAAAGCTAATTAACAAATTCGTGTTACTGAGGTACTTTTCAAACATTGACTTAATTTATGTACTTTACCTCAGAGTGAAAACTCTGGCATTCTCATTAGCCTTCTCACAAAACACACCGTTAAACCAAATTTTATGAGGATCTAAGACCAGCCAGAAACTTTAGCAGAGACTAGGTATTGGAACAGCAAATCTTCAGTTGTGTAAAGGACATTGCTAAACTTCTGGGTTGGAAGGTATCCTGATCTACCTAATTCTATTTATAAAACTGCATATGTGTTTTGAAACTCCATTTAGAACCAGCTTTTTCTGTGAGAAATGGAAACCATATGTGTGTCTAGGGCCTGCACGTTTGGGCTTGGAGAGCCTTAGATTTTGTTTTGATTTCTAACTCAGCATTATTTTCAGATTTGGAGGCATCATGGGTACATCGTTGACCTTCTGTGTCATGCGGCAATGTTTTTGTTATCCATTATTCTTTTCCTTAGATAAATCCCATTTCTGTATGCTTGGAAAGGTGTGTAACCTTTCATTTTCTAAAGGTTGTTCTAAGTAAAAAAAAAAAAAAGAATTTAAAGTGATCATGGAAAATTCGGGCTCACAATCTTATATTTGGGTAAATAATTCTTTGTTTTTGTTTACTTGAATTCATTAGGTCATCTTTTTCCTTGACTCATTGTTTATTTTGTATCTTTTGTATCTTCATATTTTTGTTTCTTTTGGGACTTTGGTTTTTGCTATACATATACCCAAGAACTGTGGGTAGAATCAGTGTGTAAATGGCTAGCTGTCTACCAAATCTATTTTCCCACTCCTTCAAGATAATAATCTAGTTGTAGCCAAGCATGTGACCTCTCAGCTAGGGACTATGTTTTAAGCCTCACTTGCAAGCATGTGTTTAATTCTTGCCGATAAAATGCAAGCAGATATGATAGGAGACATTTCTAGGCCCATACACACCCTTATCCTTTCTTTTCTACTAAAATACAGAAGAGCTAACAGCCATCTTTGAACATGCAGGTGATGGTAATGTAATGGCAGATGGTGGAGAAACTGGATGGTGGAAGTCCTTTAATGTCTGCAAGGAGCATAGCTACTTGTCGGCCCACCCTGGGCTACTAGGCTAGGAGAAAAAAATAAACAACGTTCTTTGTCCTTAAAATTATCTTTTACTCTAAAATCATGTGTAGACCTCAGGGCTCATGCATCATGCAGCCCTGATTCCTTTGCAAGAAATCATTTTCAGCATAGAACCATGAGAGAGTCTTAGGTTGTGCTGACCTGTGTTCAACAAGAAATCCATTTTCTAAACAAAAAAAAAATTACCCCATTCAGGAAAAAATGGTCAGTCTGGTTCCTTGGCCTTAAGGTATTTAGACTCAGAAGGATTGTTTATTCAACACAAAAACTCTCTCTTCATTTCCTTTGTTGGGTGACCACTTAAATCTCTACTCAAGAAATTTTTAAAAATTAGGTTAATGACAGAGGTAACCACTGTTTAAAAGTGTCTTTTTAGTAAGAGTGTGGATAGATTAAAAAAAGTGGAAGTCAGTGCATTAGATTTTTATGAAGGATGATGGTTGAGGAGCTCACCTTTTCAGGGCACAGGCTTTGGTGCGCTGCTCCCATGCTTTGGCAGGTGATATCCCATGGGGCTGTGGTCCATGATTTGATCTGTCTTAGCCTCAATTTCTAAACTATGAAATGGCAATAATGATACTTACCTCATTCACTGTTGTGCTTGCTAGGTTGTAGAAATAATGTCTGTATGTTTTCTGACACAGTAAACAATGATTTGTCCACTGTTTGATGTAACAATGTAACAATGTTTATGATGTAATCATAAACAATGATTATGTTCACTGGTAGATGGCAGCTTCTTACTGGTTCCCATTGCTGATGGCAGTTACCAGGTGTGGACTGTGGGGGCAAAGAGTAAGATCCCTGTTTCTGTGAGAGTTAGTGAGGTGCAGCTGGACTTTCAAATGGGCTTGCCTCTGTTTATTCAAGATTTGGAAGAACCAAGATGTACCAAGGCTTTGATAGATCTTTAAAAGTTAAGATGTTTTTAAACATAACAAAACATATTCCATATATTTTTGCATTTCACATTGTTCCAGGGTTTATATTTGATTGATATGATGTAGTTCAAGGAACTCTTTAAACAAACAAATACATGGTTCAGTGGGACTTGTCGTAGTGCTTGTGTGATATTTATAGTGGTATTGAATGTTGAAAAAGAGCATTGCTTGGGTGTTCCATAGACAAAAGTCCACACGTCTTTCTTTTCCACATTGTATGGTTTAATATGATGGTACAGTAGAGGGAAAAGCTTAATAAGTAGTAAGAAACGATAATATATAATGATAAAGACAGTTACGGCTGTCATAAAATTTCAATTTAGTCTTCCATATACTTTGATTTTGAAGGCAAATCATCATGACCAGGATTAAGTCTATCTTAAAACTGTTTTAGGAGTAGCTTTCAATTACAGCTTCTATGCCATCTGAGAATCTGAGAATCATATCTTTGGCCTGAAATGATGTCAGGTGTGGTTTTAGGAAATCAGTTGATTGAGAAGTTTGGCAATAGTTGAAATGAGCATCCCTAGAATATAGTGGCCTCAGTAATTGACTCTGGAAATTAAGTGATCAGATAGAAAAGTTCGTGATGGATTTACTACAATGATCAGAGTTGATTAAAAAGTTGAACAAAATGAATGGATGGCAGGGCCCAATTTTTTAGTTGTATGTAGATATTTTTACCTCTAAAGCTTGTTGCTTTTATAAATTCATATGTGAAATAGTTGTGCACATACACAGAAATAGATAGTTGAAGCAATTATTCAAGGAATTGAACTTCCCACTCTTTATCAATCACCCGAATAATTTATATTAACTATTCAGATTAGTAAGTAAAAATTGAGATCTGAGTTATCTGAGTACAGAAATGAGTATATGATTTTGCAAATCTACAAGTATGTGCAGTGTACCCTATGACAAATTCATTCATTTGTAGACAAATTTATAGGTGTGCCATCCATAGAGCAATTGGTTTCTTTGTCTCTGTGGCCACCAGCTATATCTAAAACCTGACCAAACATCATCTTGTGCATGTCTGTCATTTGGCTTAGGAGAAACAGTGGAGAGAGAGAGAGAGAGAGAGAGAGAGAGAGAGAAAGAGAGAGAGAGAGAGAGCTGCATGTGCATTGCTATTATTATTCCAGGTAAGACAACTGGAATTACATGCACTTCTAATATAGATCAAGAATGCCATCATCCTTCGTGAAGGATACATCTCTCAGTTTTTCTCCTACATCCCAGACTACCCTTTCTGCATTTCTTATCTTTTAAATGTGGAGTGCCATTAAGATAGCTTATAGACCATTGCAATTTTTTCGTTAACCTTCTGTCTTAGGTAATTGCATCCATTCCTGTGGTTTTTGTTTAATTTATTCTGCATATCTGCACCTTTCAGTGCTTAACTTTTCCCTACACTTCAGATGTTGCTTTAGATTCACTTATTTATTAACATCTCCATTTAAATGTCCCAGGGTCCTTCACATTCAAAACGTTTAAATCTGACTTTATTACTTCATCTTAACAGCTAAATCTCCATCTCTGACAGGGCTCCCTGTATCTAGGTGCCCAAGATCCCCCTTTTCTCCATTCCTCCCCACATTCAATCAATCAGTCATCAGTCAAATCTCTGTCTCCTCTGGAATCACTTTATTTCACACCACCATTATTTCCCCACAGGCCTTCTTCCCCCAAATTTCCCATGTTTCCTCCTGCTGGAGAATTCATGCAATTCTCCTGCCTATGTTTTGCTTTCATTGCATTTATTTTGGACTGTGGTCAAATACTTGTGTGCCTATGTGATGCTTATCTCTTTCCATAAATTTGAGCTCTATAAGAGAATGAACTGGACCCATTTTGGTTCACATAGTCTGACAATCTAGCCTATTGTAGAAGTTCAGTTCACATTTATTGAATGAATACTTGAATCAATCTGTCTTCCTGCTACTGCTTCATTACCCATCTCTCTCTTGGGTCTTGCTCTTCTCTACTCCATTTGCCATGTTGCAAAACACAATGAACAATTTAAAGCGCATCTCAGCATGCCATGTTTCTACATATCCTTCAATGCATGATAAAGTCTAAACCTTTCTACATATCTCAGGCTTTCATGATTTGATCCACACCAATGTCTCCAGTTTCATTTCTTTTATTTTTGCTACTTGCCTCCCTCCTGTCTCTCATTCCATCTTCTTTCTACTGTCCTCCTAGCCTTGCTAACTTCTCTTCTCCTTCAGGTCTCAACTTAACTGTCATCTATCAGGAGTCCTTTTGTGACCCTCTAAGATACTTCATGGCCCCTCTTTATGCCTCCTTAGTAATTTGTATGTGTAATAGGACACTGAATTATAGCATGGAACTGTTAAGTGTCTCTCTCTGCCATACTCTTGAGGGTAGAGTCCAGTGCCTGGGGAAAGTCATGTTATTAACAGATATGACTAAGTGACTGAAGAATGAATGCTAAACTTATAGTGAAAGGGTGCATGGTGTTTTCTGTGGCCCAGACCCCTGTCTCAGAGTGATGGAGTTAGGACTAGTGTAGACTAAAGACTGCCTTGGGTCAGTGGGTCCTAGAAAGGTTCCTGTCACCCTAACTGGAATTTCCTGATCCTGTTGGGACACCCACTTTCATAATTAATGAGAGAGTGAGGTGTAAGGGGAAAGTAGTACGTATACAATGTGGAAGGAAGAGTGAGGGTGGAGATTAGATTAAAAAATATACAGCAACAGCACAAGAGACAGAGATAAAGAGCTAGTAGTAGGGGTAATGTATCAAACTATATTACCAGGCCACTGTAATCAAACAGTCTGGTACTGGCATAAGAACAGACACATAGATCAATGGAACAGAATAGAGAGCCCAGAAATAAACTAAAGTCTTTGCAGTCGATTAATATTTGACAAATGGAGCAGGTGCATAAAATGAAGTAAAAAGAGCCTCTTCAATAAATGGTGCTGGGAGATCTGGAATAGTACATGCACAAAAATGAAACTAAACCACCAACTTATACCATACACCAAAATAAACTCAAGATGGATAAAAGACTTTGATATAAATCATGACATTATAAAAGCCCTAGAGGACAACATAGGCAGGAAAATTTCAGGTACCTCATGCAGCAATATTTTCATTGATATGTCCCCTAGGGCAAGGGATATAAAGGAAAGAATGAACAAATGGGACTACATCAAATTAAAAAGCTTCTGTGTAGCTAAGAAGACATCAGCAAAATAGAAAGGGAAACAACTGTGTAGGAAAACATATTTGCCAACCATACCTCAGACAAGGGTTTGATCTCCAAAATATAAATAAAACTCACATGACTCTACCTTGGGAAGACAAACAATCCAATTGAAAAATGGGCAAAGGACCTGAACAGACACTTCTCCCAGGAGGACATACAGAGGGCCCCGGGACATCTGAAAGGATGTTCAGCATCACTAACCATCGGAGAGATGCAAATTAAAACCACAATGAGATATCACCTCACACAGATCAGAGTGGTCATCATAAACAAATCAATGAACAACAAGTGCTGTTGAGGTTGTGGAAAAAAGGGAACCCTAGTGCACTGTTGGTGGGAATGCAGACTGGTGCAGCCACTGTGGAAAATTGTATGGAATTTCCTCAGAAAACTAAAGACAGAACTGCCTTTTGACCCATTGATTCCACTGCTGGGTTTCTACCCTAAGAATCCTGAAACACCAATTCAAGAGAACCTATGCACCCCAGTGTTCATAGTAGTAGTATTTACAATAGCCAAGTGCTGGAAACAGCCTTTGTGCACATCAGTAAATGAGTGGATTAAAACACTGTGGTACATTTACACAATGGAATACTACATAGCAGAAAGAAAGAATGAATTCCTACCTTTTGCAACAGCATGGTTGGAACTGGAGACTATTATGCTAAGTGAAATAAGCCAGGTGGTGAAAGACAAATACCATATGATCTCACCTACAAGAGGAACCTAATGAACAAAACAAACAAACAAGCAAAATAGAACCAGAAGCATGGAAACAAAGAACAGGCTAACAGTCACTGTTGGGGAGGAGGGGTAGGTTATGGGAAAAAGAAGGGGGATGTTCTAATCAATGAACAGGTATAAATGACTTATGGACATGGACAAGAGGATAGGGATTGACTGTGGGAGCGAGGAGTTGGGATGGGTGGGGCAGGGTAGAGCAATGGGGGAAAATTGGGTCAACTGTAATAGAACAATAAAAAAGAGTTCTTTGTAGATTTGGGAATACGGATCTTAATTTCAATTATTATTCTGACTTTTGATTCTAATACAGGCAAATCATTGACTGCCTGTTTTCTCTGTTCCTTTGCTTTTCTCACACAGGTTAATTAGAGTTGGTTTTTCAGTAATAACTTGCCCTTTTGGTACTCAGGTTAATTTTTAGGGAAGCTTAAGCATGGTTAATATTTGAAAATTTAAAGTATAATGCTGCAGAACTCTTTTTTTCACTTATATGTAACTCTCAAGAAATTGTACCATTTAACTGGAATTTCCATGCTTAGTCACAGCCTAAACAAAATAGTTTTTAGGAATTTAGTAGTTAAATCATTTCAGATCTTTGTTAAATTGAAGATTGATAGTGTTTGTGATTTATGAGTCACATTTTAGAGATTTTCTAGTTATTAGTGAATCAAAACACCAAAATCTAAGAGCCCAGACATATGTGGGTATAAAGGTAAGAGAAGCTAAAAACAAAGACAAAAAAGAAATATTATTGATTGACTACTTGGTAATTGCTGAATAAATTTCATTTATTTATTTATTTATTTTGTGATGTGTCATTATTTTTGTATTTTATTTTATTTTTTAAATTGTGTTGTTTATGATATTACAGTTGTCCCATTTTTTTCACCTTTGCTCCCCTCCACCCAGCTCCCCCATTCCCTCAGGCAGTCCCCACACCATTGTCCATGTCCATGGGTAATGCATCTATATTTTTTGGTTACTATATTCCTTATGCTGTATTTTACATCCCAATGACTGTTCTTATCTACCAATTTGTACTTTTTAATCCTTTCACCTTTTTTGGCCATCAAAATGTTCTCTTCATCTATGATTCTGCTTCTGTTTTGCTTGCTTGTTTGTTTGTTTGTTTTTTTAGATTAAGTTGTTGAGAAATATATTTGCACCCATTTTATTGTGCATATTTTTGATCTTCCTTTTAGTAAAAAGACCCTTTAACATTTCATGTAATACTGGTTTGTTGGTGATGAACTCCTTTAGCTTTTCCTTGTCTAAGAAGCTTTATCCGTCCTTTGATTCTCAATGATAACTTTGCTTGGGAGAGTAATCTTGGTTGTAAGTCCTTACTTTTATTCATCACTTTGAATATTTCTTGCCAATCCCTTCTGAGCTGCAAAGTTCCTTTTGAGAAATCAACTGACAGTCTTATGGGGGTACCCTTGTAGGTAATGAAGTGCTTTTCCCTTGCTGCTTCTAAGATTCTCTCTTTGTCTTTTATCTTTGCCATTTTAATTATTATGTGTCTTGCTGTGGGTATCTTTGAGTTTATCTTGACTGGGATTATCTGTGCTTTCTGGACCTGTAAGTCTATTTCTCTCACCAAGTTAAGGAAGTTTTCTGTCATTATTTTTTTCAAATAGACTCTTAAAAATATTAATTTTTCCAGATCTTTACTATACTTTAAAAATTATTGTTATTTTAATGTATTTTTGCCATTACCATTTATTCCCCATATACCCTCTTCCACCTCCACTCACACTCATCCCACCTGCAGTCACCACACTGTTGTCCATGCCCATGAGTCCTTTCTATTTTTTGGTCTATCCCTCTACCCACAAGTCCCTTCCCCCAACCAAGCAGCTGGCATGCTCTCTGTCTATGAGCCTGCCTTTATTTTGCTGTTCAATTTTTTCACTAGATTCCCCATATGAATGAAATCATATGGTATTTGTCTTTCCCTGACTGGATTATTTCACTTAGCTTATTGTTTACCAGGTCCATCCATGCTGTCATAACAGGGAAAATTTTCTCTTTTTTACAGCCAAGTAGTATTCCATTCTGTAAATGTACCATAGTTGTTTTATCCATTAGTCTACTGATGGACACTTGGGCTGCTTCCAAAACTTGGCAATTGTAAATAATGCTGCAGTGAGCATAGAGGTACTTATTTTCTTTCAAATTAGTGTTTTGTGTTTCTTCAGATAAATTCCCAGAAGTAAAGTCACTAGGTCATAAGGCAGTTCCATTTCTAATTTTATGATATAACTCCATACTACTTTTCACAGTGGTTGCACAAATCTGTATTTCCAACAACAGTGCAAAAGTGTTCCTCTTTCCCTACATCTTTACCAGCACTTGTTGCTAGTTGCTTTATTGATGATAGACATTTTGACCAGCATGAGGTGATATCTCATTTGCATTTCTTTGATGATTAGTGATGCTGAGCATCTTTTCATATGTCTATTGGCCACCTGTATGTCCTGTTTGGAGAATTGTCTGTTCAGGTCCTTGGCCCATTTTTTAATTGGATTGTGGGTTTTTTTTTTGTGTGTGTGTTTAGTTTTATAAGTTCTATATAAATTCTAGGTATTAATGGCTAATCAGATGTATCAGCACATATGTTCTCCCATTCAGTGGGTTGTCTTTTCATTTTGTTGATGGCTTATTTTGCTGTGCAAAAATGTTTTAGCTTGATGTAATTCCACTTGTTTATTTTTCTTTTGTTTCCCTTGCTTGAGGAGATATAGCAAAAAAAAAAAAAAATACTGCTACGAGCAATGTCCAAGATCTTAGGGTCTATGATTTCTTCTAGTATTTTTTTAGTTTCAGGTCTAACATTTAAGTTTTTAACCCCTTTTGACTATATTCTTGTGTATTGTATGAAAGGTGGTCTAGTATCATTTTTATGCATGTGTTTGTCAAATTTTCCAACACCATTTATTTTGTAAAGTATGTACTTGCTTCCTCTGTCAAATATTAATTGACTATTAAGGTGTGGGTTTATTTCTGGACTCTCTATTCTGTTACATTGATCTTTTCATCTGTTTTTTTTTTGCCAGCACTATGCTGTTTTGATTACTCTGACCTTATAGTATAGTTTGATATAAGCATAATTCCTTCAACTTCTTCTTTTTCAAGATTGCTGTTGGTCTTTGGACACTTTTGTGGTTTCATATAAATTTTTGAAATACTTGTTCTAGTTCTATGAAATACATAATTGGCATCTTGATAGGAATTGCATTGAATCTAATCTATAGATTGCTTCATTAGCATGAGCATTTTAATGATGTCAGTTCTTTCCGTCCAGGAACACAGTATGTGCTTCCACTTATTTGTATCTTCTTCAATTTCTTTTTTCAGTGTCTTATAATTTTCTGAGTACAGGTCTTTTTCATCCTTGGTTAGATTTATTCCTAGGCATTTTATTCTTTTTGAAGCAATTGTGAATGGGATTATTTTCTTAATTTCATTTTATGATAGTTCATTACTGGCATATAAAAATGCAACTGATTTCTGGATATTAATTTTGTATCCTGCTACTTTACTGAATTCATTGATTAGTTCTGGTAGTTTCTTGGTGGAATCTTTAGGGTTTTCTATGTACAGCATCATGTCATCTGCAAATAAAGACCATTTTACTTATTCCTTTCCAAGTTTGATGCTTTCTATTTCTTCTTCTTGTCTGATTGTGGTGGCTAGGACTTTCAGCACTACGATGAATAACAGAGGTGAAAGCAGACATTCCTATCTTTTTCCCCTCTTAAGCAGAACACTTGTAGTTTTTGCCTGTTGGGAATGATGCTGGCAATGGGTTTGTCATGTATGGCCTGTATTATGTTTAGGTGTGTTTCCTCTATTACCATTTTGCTGAAAGCTTTTATCATAAATGGGTGCTGAATTTTATCAAATGCTTTTTCTGCTTATATTGATATGATTGCGTGGGTTTTATCCTTTATTTCATTTATGTGGTGTATTACATTTATTGATTTTTGAATGTTGTGCCAACTTTGCATCCCCTGAATAAATTTCACTTGATCATGCTGTATGATCTTTTTGATGTATTGCTGTATCTGGTTTGCTAATATTTTGCTGAAGCTTTTAGCATCTATGTCATCATGGATATTGGCCTGTAATTTTTTTTTTTGTAGTGTCTTTATCTGGTTTTGGAATTTGAATAATGTTGGCCTCATAAATTGCACTTGGCAATCCTCCCTCTTCCTGAATTTTTTTGAATAATTTAGTAAGGAGAGGTGTTAGTTCTTCCTGGAATGTTTGATAAAATTCACCTGTAAAGCCATCTGGTCCAGGGCTTTTGTATCTGGCAGTTTTTTGATTACTGCTTCAATTTCATTAGACATAAGCTGTCTATTCAGATTATCTGATTCTTTCTGATTTAGCTTTGGAAGATTGTATATGTCTAGGAATTTATCCATTTCATCCAGGTTGTCCAATTTGTTGGCATATAGTTGTTCATAATATTTTCTTACAATCTTTTGTATTTCTTGGTGTCAGTTTTATTTCTCCTCTTTTGTTTCAGATTTTATTTGTTTGGATCTTCTCTCATTTTTCTTGATGAGTCTGGTTAAAGGTTTGTTGATCTTGTTTACCTTTTCAAAGAATCAGCCCTTGAATTTATTTATCTTTTGTATCATTTTTTTAGACTGCATGTCTTTTATTACTGCTCTCATCTTTAGTATTTCCTTCCTTCTGCTCACATTGGGCTTTGTTTGTTGTTCTTTTTCTAGTTCTCAAATTTTGAATGTAAGTTTAATTATTTATTTGAGGTTTTTCATGTTTCTTGAGAAAGACCTGTAAAGCTATGATTTTCCCTCTTGGGATTGCTTTCCCTGTGTCCCACAGATTTTGGATTTTTGTCTTCTCATTTTCATTTGTTTCAAGGTATCTTTTGACTTCTTTCTTGATCTCATTTTTGACCCATTCATATTATTTACCTTTCATGTCTTTGCACGATTTTCAGTTTTCCTCTTGCAATTGATTTCTAGTTTCATAGCGTGATGATCATAGCAGATGCTTGATATGACATCAGTCTTCCTAAATTTATTGAGACTTGTTTTGTGTCCTAACATGTGGTTTATCTTAGAAAACATTCCGTATGCACTTGTAAAGAATATATATTCTGCTGTTTTGGGGAGAAATGCTCTGTAGATATCAATGAATACCATTTGATTTAGTGTGTCATTTAAGGCTGCTATCTCTGTGTTGATTTTCTGTTTGGAAGATCTATCCATTGTAGTAAATATTGTGTTAAAATACCATACTATGTATTTCTGTTGATCTCTCCTTTTATGTCCATCAAGATTTATTTTACATATTTAGGTGCTCTTATGTTGTGTCCATAAGTGTTTACTAGGATTATATCCTCTTGTTGGATTGTTCCCTTTATTATTATTTGTGTCCTTCCTTGTCTCTTACTATAACCTTTTTAAAGTCTATTTTGTCAGATGTAAGTATTGCTACCACAGCTTTTTTTCCATTTCATTTGCATCAAATAACTTTTTCCACCTCTTTACTTTTAGTCTGTGTATGTCTTTTGTTCTGAGGTGGTTCTTATGGAGACAGCATATATATGAGTCTTTTTTTTCTTTATTTCTTTTTTTAGATGAAAAAAATTTTAAATTGTTGTTCAAGAACAGTTTTGTCCATTTCCCCCCACCACTGCCCCCTCCACCCACCTTGACTTTATCCATGAGTCCCCCATAAATGTTCCTTG